>JAJHJA010000279.1:600000-852450 GCA_021202915.1 Heliconius himera
ACGCCCTATAACACAGATAAAGTAAAAAATTAAAAATTATAAGTATTTCATAAAAAAAATATTACAAATTTATAATTGTAGTTCATTTTATACAATATGAGTGCATACGTCCGTAAAGTTAAGTTTGTCAACTTTAAACTGTACTTCCAGTTATATATATATATATATATATATATATATATATATATATATATATATATATATATATATATATATATATATATATATATATATATATATATATATATATATATATATATATATATATATATATATATATATATATATATATATATATATATATATATATATATATATATATATATATATATATATATATATATATATATATATATATATATATATATATATATGTATATTTAGGTTAGAAAGTGTTAAAAATAAATTCAATAAATTTATACATTTTAAAAAATAAATCTTAAATGAGTCTAACGATTGTTTTAAAGTCGCCAATAGAAGATTAATCAGAGACCAACTTTTATTGTTCAAGATAATTAAAAATCATATGGATTCCCCGTTCCTTTTAAGCTGTATTAATTTTAGATGCCCGCAAAGTGTTATGCGTAATCAATTACTATTTAATGCACCCATTAATAGAAGCCAGTATGCACAAAATATCTTTGTTAATAGAGCCTGCACCAGTTATAATAAATTGTTTGCTAGTATTGATATTTTTTAAAACAATGGATATTAATTATGGTTAATGATTAAAAAAATACGAATGAAATGTTTTAATTTTGATTAATTTATAATATTTTTCTTAATGTAAATTTAAAAAATAAATAAATTAGCTTCACGCTGTATCCCGCACACAGCAGGGTAGGCAGAGGGAACCTAGTGTTAAGACACTCCGTTCCCCACTTTCTGCCGAATTCTGGAGGCATTGCGTGTTGAGGGGCAGAACTCAACGCCGCGCTTAACCTCGACACCAGAGCGAAGAAATGGAAATATAAATTTAAGTAAATATTTCATCTCCTCGAGTGGGAATCGAACCCAGAAACCAGTCGGTTTTGCAGTCACACCTCGTGCCGCTGCGCTACGACCGGCCTCGATGTAAATTTGTTAAATTTAATTTAAAATTTGTAATCTAATTTTTTAATATTATAGTATATTTTATCATGTACTTTTATGTGATACATTTTAATTTCATCATGTGTTGTTGTCATCATTTCATCATATTTTTTATGTGGAAACTTGATTCGACTGTGTATTATTTTAAAATGTGTAATGTTTGTAAATTTTATGTTCTGTTTGTTTCCCTATAAAAAATAAAATAACAAAAATTGATACGGAGCCCTTGGGTGAGTCCGACTCGCGTTTGACCGGTTTCTTTTAGTATTTGTTGTTATGTAAATATTTCAACCACCTAACTACCACCATTCATGAGATACAGCCTGGGTGAATAATTAAATCTAAGACTCAGTTTATTTAGATCTTTAAAAGGCCCTAAACTATCTAAAACACAAATACGTTCGCGAATTACATTTAAAGTAATATAAAGTAAAATGCCTCTGTCGCCTTACACGTTTTGTACTAGAACAGTTTCATCGTTTTACAGTATTTTAGAATTCCTGACATTTTAATGTACGAAATACTACTTAAGTAAATATGTAGTGAATATTATCTTTTAACAAAATTAATTAATAATAATAATAATAATAATACATGTAAACTTCTATTTCATTCGATATTAATATTATATACTTACACTACATTCTATTTTCAAATTTACTTAAAACTAAATTGTTAATATTTATATTTATTATAATTCATCCGCACGCAGCGCATTCGCATGACAAACTTGTTTCGAGTTTTTTTGCTGTGCGTGACATAGCCTGCTAGCTAGCTACGTTTAAGGAGTCGGCTACTATCGCTTGCGACGTTCACTTGTTTTAATATTGTACTCCTTGCTTGTATTCAATTTTAAGCCTTATCTTCTTGCTAATACGTATCTGTTTCGCTTATTTATTTCTTTTAGTATTTCTTTAAATTTCTTTATTTCCTTCTGTGAGTGTGTAAAATTATTCTTTTGTATATCTTCTTAAGTGTAAATAAATTTGGACAATTATTCCACAAAATTTTGGAAATTTAATTTCACTCCATAATTAAAAATATAAAATATTATTAAATAGCGTATTTCACAAAAACCGCTATATTGGTGAACCCGAAATTAGTGAACACTATATTAAATATCTACGTTTTCTGCTGACGAGAAGATTGAAAACGGCAAGAGGCCATATTGACGACCTTTGCAAGGTGACCTCTAGTACACGATGGAGGACGCGACTACATCCAACGTTTGTAGGATTGGCGTGCGTATTCCACCATTCTGGCCGGAAGAACCAGCGCTTTGGTTTTCACAAATTGAAGGTCAGTTTGCTTTATCTAATATAACAAGTGATGCTACAAAATTTTATTACGTTGCCGCTCAGTTGGACAATCAATTTGCTGTCGAGGTGAAGGATATAATAATTTCTCCTCCCGAGACGGATAAATACGTCACTCTTAAAACGCAGCTGATTAAAAGATTATCTGCGTCTCAAGAAAAGAAGGTGATGCAGTTGCTGAGGCATGAGCAGCTAGGTGATCGCAAACCATCGCAGTTTCTGCGATACATACAAGATCTTGCGGGTTTGTCTGTCCCCAAAGATTTTTTAAAAACATTATGGTCAAGTAGATTACCACAAAATATTCAAACTGTTATAGCTTCGCAGCCTGATCTACCTATAGAAAAATTAGCTGACCTGGCAGACAAGGTGCACGAAATAGCACCCTCATCACCACAAGTCGCAAGCACGTCTGCGATGGCCACACCCCCTGCACCCTCCATGTTGGAAGAAATGGCCAAGCAGATCCAACTCCTGACCAAGCAGGTATCTGAACTCTCGACCCAGGTACGTCACAATTCGGTACCATTCAAGTTCAGAGAGCGTTCCCGGAGCCATTCCAAGGCATCGTCGGAAGTTAACTTCCCACCAAAAATGTTGGTACCATTTTAAATTTGGTTCCAACGCAAAAAAATGTGTACAGCCATGTACTTACGGAGAGTCGGAAAACTCTCTGGGCAGCCGGAAGTAGCGGCCAACGTCTGCCCTTTACCTACAGGCCGTCTTTTCATTACCGACCGTATTTCAAAAATGCTTTTCCTCATAGATACTGGTTCTGATCTCTGCGTTTTTCCACGGTTGGCTACCAAGGCGCCCTGTACTAAGACGAAGTATGAACTTATGGCAGCCAACGGTACAGTCATTCATACTTACGGTCCTACATTATTGCAGTTAGACCTAGGACTGAGACGTACTTTCACCTGGAAATTTACCATCGCTGATGTTTCAAAGCCGATTATTGGCGTAGATTTTCTGATATTTTACAATCTTCTTGTAGATTGCAGATATCAGCGCCTCGTCGATGGAACTACTACTCTATCAGTGCAAGCACTAAAAGAAAATATCTCCGATGACCTTGCGTCAGTCAAAGCCATCTCGGGAGAATCAAAATACCATCAGCTGCTTCATGAGTTTCCAGAGGTAACGAGACCATCAGGTACGTCTTCCCTTCCTAAGCATAATACTGTGCATTATATCAAAACCATGCCCGGACCACCAGTTACCAGCAGACCTCGTCGTTTAGACCCCGTTAGACTGAAAGCAGCCAAAAAAGAATTTGATGATATGCTCTCACAGGGAACTGCCCGCTCGTCTAACAGTTCGTGGTCTTCCGCCCTGCACTTAGTTAAGAAGAAAGACGACGGATGGAGACCATGTGGTGATTATAGAGCACTCAATGCTCGCACAGTACCTGACAAGTATCCTGTACGCCACATCCAAGATTTTTCCTACCAACTCTCTGGTTGTTCAGTATTTTCAACTATCGACTTGGTTAAGGCGTACAATCAGATACCGGTACACGTCGATGATATCCACAAAACAGCCATTACAACTCCTTTTGGACTTTTGAGTTCCCGTACATGACCTTCGGACTGCGCAATGCAGCACAAACCTTTCAAAGGTTCATGGACGAAGTACTACGTGACTTTGATGAGTTTTGTTTTGGTTACTTAGACGACATTTTGGTATTTTCCAGTTCTGAAGAGCAACATCAGCGCCATATCAGACTACTCTTCACCAGGCTCAAGGAGTATGGTGTTTTGATAAACACATCCAAATGTGTCTTCGGCAGCGACAGGTAAAATTTCTTGGTTACCTAGTGTCAGGTTCTGGGACTCAACCTTTAGAAACGAACGTAAAGAGCATACAGGAGTGCAGCGTGCCTAAAACTGCTAAGGAATTAAGACGTTTCCTTGGTATGTTTAACTTTTATCGTCGTTTTATTCCCGGCGCCGCAAACATTCTCAAGCACCATTAGACTCTGCGCTTTTAGGACCCAAGATGAAAGGAGCTAGGCCGATCACAATGACACCTGAGATGATGGAAGCTTTTGATAAATGTAAGACTTGTTTATCTCAAGCCACGTTATTAGCTCATCCAGATTCATCTGCAGAGCTAGCTATTGCCACTGATGCATCTGATGTTGGTATTGGAGCAGTACTTCAACAACGTGTCAACAACGTATGGCAACCTCTTGGTTTCTTTTCTAAAAAACTAACATCTGCACAAAAGAAATATAGTCCTTACGACCGAGAGCTTTTAGCTATTTATGAAGCATTAAATATTTTCGACACATGGTTGAGGCTAGAAACTTTGTGATTCACACTGATCATAAACCTCTCACCTATGCATTCAACATTAATAGGGAGAAATGCTCACCACGCCAATATCGGTACTTTGACTATATTTCACAGTTTACAACCATTATTCAATACTTACCAGGACGTTTGAACGTAGTGGCTGATACACTGTCACGACTGGAAGAGGTGAGTCGTTCTATTGATTACCAGGCTCTGGCATTTGCTCAAGATACTGATCCTGAACTGCTAGGTCTGCTTCAAAAGGGCTCATCGTTAAAACTGGTTAAGGTAGATTTGCCAGACTCTAACCAGAAGATATATTGTGACGTATCAATGTCTTCTCCACGCCCGTTCATTACTGAGAAATTTCGCCGACAAGTTTTTGAAGCGTTACACAGCTTGAGCCATCCTGGTAGGACAGCTACAGTGCGACTGGTAACACAGAGATTCGTATGGCCAGGGATTCGCAAGGACTGTAGAGAGTGGACACAAGAGTGTATACTTTGTCAAAAGAGCAAAGTTCACCGTCATACCCTTGCTCCCTTATCCTCAATCCCAACTCCTACCTCGAGGTTTGCACACATCCACCTCGACATCGTCGGACCTTTAACAATTTCGTCTGATTTCAGGTATTGCCTTACAGTCATCGATCGTTTCACACGATGGCCTGAGGCATACCCACTCAAAGACATCACAGCTGATTCCTGTGCTGCCGCCCTTCTCTCTGGTTGGATAGCAAGATTTGGTTGCCCTCTTCGAATTACAACCGATAGGGGACGTCAATTCGAGTCGCATCTCTTCAGGGCACTATCAGCCATGATTGGTGCACATCATTTTAGAACCACTTCATATCACCCAGCTTCCAACGGCTTGATCGAGAGACTCCATCGGCAGCTAAAAGCAGCTATCATGTGCCATCCCTCTTCAACCTGGACGGAAGCACTGCCGTTAGTGCTGCTGGGCATCCGTAGCGCCTGGAAGGACGACATTCAGGCTTCAGCAGCTGAGCTGGTCTACGGGGAGCCACTTCGTCTTCCAGGACAATTTCTCGCACCCTCTGAAGATTACAAGACAGGAGATATCACAAATCTGGTTACTCGTCTTCGTGCTAGTATGGCACGACTTTCACCGAAGCCCACGTCATGGCATAGGACAGGTCCTTTTCATATGCCGGCCGACCTTGCAGACTCGACACATGTTTTTTTACGGCAGGACCACGTCCGCAAACCACTGGAACCACCATATGCAGGCCCGTACAAGGTTCTTAAAAGGACGCCTAAATATTTTAAGATAAACATATGTGGTAAGCCTAACAACGTGAGTGTGGACAGGCTCAAGCCCGCATATGTTACGCGAGAGGCCGTTCCTGTATTAAACCGACCAGCTACTGCACCAAAGGCAATCTCTCAGTCTGATGTGGAGCAGAAACCTGAGAAGCGGACACGCAGCGGAAGAACAGTTAGATTTCCAGACTACTATCGCCCTTAACCAGGTCTCTGGGGGGGAGTACTGTAGTGAATATTATCTTTTAACAAAATTAATTAATAATAATAATAATAATAATACATGTAAACTTCTATTTCATTCGATATTAATATTATATACTTACACTACATTCTATTTTCAAATTTACTTAAAACTAAATTGTTAATATTTATATTTATTATAATTCATCGCACGCAGCGCATTCGCATGACAAACTTGTTTCGAGTTTTTTTGCTGTGCGTGACATAGCCTGCTAGCTAGCTACGTTTAAGGAGTCGGCTACTATCGCTTGCGACGTTCACTTGTTTTAATATTGTACTCCTTGCTTGTATTCAATTTTAAGCCTTATCTTCTTGCTAATACGTATCTGTTTCGCTTATTTATTTCTTTTAGTATTTCTTTAAATTTCTTTATTTCCTTCTGTGAGTGTGTAAAATTATTCTTTTGTATATCTTCTTAAGTGTAAATAAATTTGGACAATTATTCCACAAAATTTTGGAAATTTAATTTCACTCCATAATTAAAAATATAAAATATTATTAAATAGCGTATTTCACAAAAACCGCTATAAATACAATATTTTTGTGTCGTTTTATAAATTTCTTTATTATATCTGTTTTTCTTTTTCTTGAGATAAGATAAAGTGAACCTATTGGGTTTAAGATGTGATACATGCTTAGTTTCTGGCAATATCCATTTTCTCCACTTTCACACGATTTCAAGGCGTTGTGTGTTGAATGTAACTTATCGCCGCGTTCTACATAAAAACGATTTTAACCTTAATTCAAAATAAAAAATCAATATTAAATCTAAAGTTAAGAGGCGGAACTCAATGCAGGGCTTTTGCCGCATTTTTGGTGCCAGAGCGAAGAAATAAAAACATTAATAAATTATAATAAATTTCCTAGAATGGGGATCGAACCCGCAACCGCCGCATTACAGTCATACCCTTATGTGTGTGCGCCTCTACGGCCTCATTTTTTATTCAATTTATGAAAAATGGGGAAAATGGTTAACATATTATTATAGGGATTTCACCGTAAAACGAAAATTCCTAGAAAGAGATCTACTTGACACACCCTCAATATTATATTTTTGTACAATGTAAGAAGTTGAGAGGCCAGCCGTGGTGCAGGGGCACAAGCGTGTAACCGTAAACGCGGCAGGTTGTGGGTTCGATTCCTACCCGGAAAATGAAAAATATAATATTTTTATTCCACTAATTCCATCCATCCATTTAATTTTTTTTTCTGGTAACGAGGCACAGCGCGGCGTTAAGTTCGGCGATGAGCCGGACTCGCGCTTGTCCAATTTTTAAATATTAGCATACACTGGCTTTCTGCTGAAGTTGTCATAAAATAAAACTTTCACCACATCTATATGGAAAATGAAATAGAATTTAAAAAATCAAAGAATTGACATTTAAATAAATATTTAATTTCTTCAAGTGGGGATCGAACTCAGTCACGTTAACAATCACACACTTATGCCCCTGCGCCACGACTGGCCTGGAATTAGAAATGATTAACGTATATCTTCCTTTTGTTCTAAATTAGAGTCGACATAAGCGTCCTAACTCGCATTATCTGGCTGAAGTAATTTAGACGCTTAGCGCTAAGTTTTCGAAGCGTCAGGATGTGTAATACCATCAACTTCATTTTCGTAAAATTACTTTAATAATTTACATAATTTCAAGCAAATATATTATGTTTTTATTTATTTTAACCTTGAGAAAGAAAATTACTTCTTAGAAGTAATATAATTAAGATGTTATATTGTGTATAAGAATTTAGACATAGCTTGATAAAAACGTGGCCAGTCGTGGCGCAGCGGCACGATGTGGGACTGTAAAACCGACTGGTTGTGGGTTCGATTTCTACTCGGAGATGAAATATTTACTTAAATTTATATTTCCATTTCTTCGCTCTGATGTCGAGGTTAAGCGCGGCGTTCAGTTATGCCACAACACGCAATGCCTCCAGAATTCGGCAGAAAGTGGGGAATGGAGTGTCTTTATACTAGGTTCCCTCTGCCTACCCTGCTGTGCGCAGGATACAGCGTGAAGCAGATTACTTGATAAGAAGGAATGGCTTAGTGGGCAGAGCCCTTGGACGGCTTACAAGAGGCGCGGGTTCAAAATGTATAAGTTTTCATACCTAACACTTCACAAATGTTGGAAATATATTTTTCTCGGTAGGTTAGATGAGTCTAGCGACATGCAAAAAATTCAAATGTTATATACATATCTGTCATCTACTGTTAATGTACTTTATTTATCTTGAGATGCCGTTTTCATTATTTATAATCTATGCAATATTCAATGTGATTTTAATTAAACATTTATCTTTCTGCTTTCAAAACAGTAATTTTATTAGAAACTGAAATTGGTTTTACTTGAATTTTCAAGCCATAATTAGCAAGTACTTTGTAAATTGAGATATACAATTAGTTTAATAATACTTTGAAAATAATAAATTTGCTTATTTTAATTTGAATAAAGATACAAGTCTTATAATTAAAAGTTATTATTTGTATAAACAAAGCATTTCATATCTAAATTATGTTTATTTTTCCGCTCTAATGCACAAATTGAGAATATTTAACAACGGAATGTTTTAACATTGGATCTTATTCTAGTACGCAGCTACTCTGTTATGCAGGAAAATAATGGATGAGGACATTTTTTTTACATAAAGTTGCATCGTTTTACAGAAATCGACAAGCACGTAATATAGAGAGCAAGAAAATTTAAATAATTCATTCTCTCGAGTAGGAATCGAACCCACAACCACCGCATTTACAATGAGTTAAGTACTTTTTTACTACGTTACATTGGTATTAACAATAAAATGTAGGTAAAATCTGTAAAAATTACGATCACCTAGAATCTTCAAGATGTTATACAACAAAAGACCCAAATTACGATCAAACCATACTTTTTTTTCTCCATCAAGAATATATCAAAGAAATGATCAGTTCCAAGAATGGTGGAATTCTCGACAAAAGGTTTTCATAATACCTTCAATTACGATTAAAATCTGTTTTATTTCCAATCACCGGAAAAAAGGTCGGACAGAAAGATTGTACAAAAATTAAGGGCAAAAGTAAAGTTTTGAATTTATTGGCACATTTCCTTACGAAATTTTCTGATATCTGATTGACCTTAACAGTTTGGAGCGGAACAAAATGGATTTTTTGTTACGTGGAAAAAGTTGACCGATTTCGTAAAATAGAGTGTTATGATTTTATATCCATTTTTCTAAGCTCTACGCTGTATACTGCTTATAGCAGGCTGAGAGGACTTAGTGTAAGAACACTCCGTTTCCCATGCACCGCTCAATTTTCATGACATTACGTGCTAAGTGGCGGAAAATATAACCGCTCTTTGTTTTGTTACCAGAGCGATCATTTTATTCGATTTAATTGTATTTCTAAAGGAAATTCATGATATCTAGGTCAATTGTAGATCAAAAGTAGAAAAGACCGATTATCCTATCATGTTCCAGTTCAAATGTCATATATCATACTTCCGATACTAAACTGAAGACCGTACGTTCGGAATCGGAACACGTTTCATATTTTGCAGTTTTAGCCAAGTTCATGATGAATGTCTCTCGAGGTTTATCGGCTAAGCGATAAAAATGTTAGAAGCTATAACAATATAAATAGTTTAAGAAAAGAACAAAACGCTGCTTCCCGCTATATGCATCGTATAGCAGTTTGGGCAGAAAAACCTAGTAAACCTTAAAGTAAAATATGAAAGCTAAGACGCAATGTTTTAAATTTAGAGGGGACGGAGTGTTTTGGCACTAAATCTTTGAAGCCCGCTATGTAAGATTAGGCGTGAAGCTAAAAAAAAATAACGTTTTTTTGCATATTTTCTATACCAGCCGTCGTATTGCTGTTATTCCGTATCCGTCTTTATCCTGGTTATGTAACGTATTGAATTTTAACTAAGCATCGCAGTCTACTACGTAATCTCTAAAAATAAAAGAAAACAGGAAATAGAGTATCGTAGCCCTAGGTTCTCTCTGCATATCAAAAGAGAGTATGTTATATCCCGTGATAAAAAAATGCTGGAAACAATTAAATTAGCGATAAATAATAAATAAATATATGTTTGTACTTTCAATCAAAATTCAAATTTGTTAGTGATTTAATTTAAATTTTAATGAATATAATACTCTGAAAATTATTACTTTCAAAGCAACTATGTTTGTTGATACTGTACAGATGTTATAATTATTCGATATTATATGAACTGTGTTAACTTATTTTTTTTTTCAACTTCACACTGTATCACGCAGCAGGGTAGGCAGAGGGAATGTAGTGTTAAGACACTGCGTTCCGCACTTTCCTACAATTTCGAGAGGCATTGCGTGACTTAACGCCACGCTTTCCCCTCGACAACAGAGCGAAGAAATGAAAATATAAATGTAAATAAATATTTCATGTTCTCCAGTGGGGATTGAATCCACAATCAGTCGATTTACAGGCACACTTTGTTCCCCTGTGCCACAAGTGGCCTCACATACATCTAAATGTTTCAAACAAACCAACAAGGCATTTTCTTCTTGACATAGTAAAACAAGGTTCCAGTCGATGTGCGTTTAAACCTTTCAAAATATGTAATAGATATTTCTCATATTTTTGAAATGTGATTCCATACCTAGAATTAGGCTCTAAGAGGCGGTGGTTCAAAATCCCACTATGTACACTTTTTATACGTGTAAAAAGTACGATTTTCATTTAAAAACATATTTACCAAGAGTAAAGTGTATCTGTTGTTTACTATGCAATTATAGAGTTGGTAAAGAGTAATTAAATGTTTTTTCTTAAGTTTCTGTTTATGCAAGATACAATGTAGCGTTACGTTTATAGGTTCAGATCTTTTTAATTATTTTAAACCCTTGCTATATTTTTAAACATTTTTTAAAGTGTTATTCCACACTTAGGAAAGAAAAATATTTATTTATAAAACGTATAAAAATTTTGAACGTAGCAGGACGCGAACCGTTTTCTAAATAAGTATTTTTCTTCCCTTGCTATATCCCAAAAATAACAGGGTAGTTAAAAGGAACCTGATACTAAGACACTCTGTTACAACGTCTTGTCAACAGAGCGAGGAAATGAAAATAGTTCACTCCCCCTCAATAGGAATCTAACTCACAACATTAAGGCTTACAATTTGACGCTGAGCCGCTGCGCCACGACGGCCTGCAATAAATAGAGAAAAAAAATATCAAGGAATAATTTAATACTAAGCTTTTGCTGCCATCCCTACAACCTGACGGAAAAAATATATAAAAAAGGAATTCTCAATATCTAAAAAAAATATTAACTCCCAACAACTTCGGTAGAAGCATGTAAAGTAAAACTTTGAGAGATGGATCTTAAGTTCGCGGAGGTAAACTTCACCGTAGAGAGCTCGTCTTAAACGATCGAGAGTAAAGTATGGTTAAAAACTTGGTATGATATGAAAAAAGATTTTTGTAATTGTGGAGCACCGCAAATATTATTTGAAAATATTATCAGTATAGTTAATTTATTAGTAAATTTAGGTTCCCTGGTTCCCTCTGCCTACCCTACTTTGTGCAAGATACAGTGTGTAGTTATTACAGTGTACACGTAGAAAGGATGTTTTAGGCATTTTTATATAGATTTATTTCAAACGAACCAAAAAATTTTTGTATTTACAAATCGTTCTTTATCTCTGTGTTGAACTAATTACGACTTAAACCTAACTGTTATTATTTATGAAGGTAATCTCCACTAACAATACAATTTTGTTTACTTTATTGTATAAAATATTATATAATAGTGCTTCAAAAATATATATTTTTATCAACAGTCATATAACCAAGACGTTTTGAATGTCATTCTTTAGCCAGGAACCTTACCAGCACGATTGCTATATAACATTCGCAGGCAAACTAATGCCTTGAGTTCATTCAAATGACGATAACTTTTTTTTAATGAACCGATTTTGATGAACCAACTTTAATACCTTGACCAGTGGTCGTGCGGTGCGGACGTGTCCGTATTTTGTTAAACTCAATAAATATCGTAAAATATTGTGTCAGAGTGACGAGTGCACGGCAATTGCAAGCGGAGCGTAAACGAGATAGTTGAAATAATTCATCTTGCTCTCACTTGTACGTTAATCATCTAGTACGAATAAGGATGAGCGTCCATCACTCACCTAAAACCGGACAGCTAAGAAGCGATACCGGGGGTGGATCTCAGCCAGATCTACGTACTTTCTTTGAGAAAAGTGCCATAAAAAGAAAACACCCCGAATGTGAGCATAAAGAAGAAATGGAATCCCTTCGGAAACAAATGGAATCCCTTCAAAAAGATATAAAAGGCTACTTTGCGGATTTTATAAGGTTACAAAAAGAGGATAAAGCCGAAATTAAGAAGGATTTAGAGGAAATAAAATACGAGTTCATTAATATTAAGCAAATAACTGAAGACTTATCCAAACAATATCAAAATTTGAAAGAGAAAGTAGTGAACATTCAAACAGAAAATAAGTACATACAGGAGAAAATTGACACCTTGGAGTCAACAGTGCATGCAATAAATTCAATCGATAAAAATACCACCGGGACGAATTCGAATTTTATCGCCGCCATGGTCGGGCGCTCTGTGGACAACATGCCTAACACTTCGCACGAAGCTTTATTTCTTGAAATCGAAGAACGTCAGCGTCGAGCGAACAATTTAATTTTTGTGGGTATCCCCGAAATAACAGAAAAAAGTTTTAAGATGCGCCAGGAACATGATATGAGAGAAGTAATGAAAGTTTTGCAAATAACAGATTATGAATGCTCAGGACCTATAAAGATAATAAGATTAGGTAAATACAACTATGGAAAGGATCGCCCTCTTCGAGTTTGTTTCCAGTCTGCCGATATCGTTAAGCAGATTCTACGTTCAAAGTCCAAGCTCACCGGTTCCGTACGTGTATACGCTGATTTGACATTGACACAGAGACATTATTTTAACAGTCTAAAGCAAAAATTATTGGATCGGGAGCGGAATGGCGAGAAAGATCTCATTTTAAAGTACATAAACGGATTTCCAAAAATTGTTAAGAAGGTTCCAAAAAACTCAAACTAGCCACATGTGTACCCCCTTGTGCACCCCTTTGTAAGCCCTCGAGTGTCTCTTGTAACAAAATCAATTATTATATTAAGTCTAAATACGAAAATATCTCCGAATACTCTTCTACTCTTAAACTTTTTTATACTAATATGCGTAGTGTTCGTACTAGGGGTAAGTTTGATGAGTTAAAGTGCATAATAAAGTCAATAAATAGTGTAATACACATAATTGTTTTAACAGAAACATGGATTTCAAATGAGGCAGAAGCCAAATTATATTGTTTACCTAATTATAATCATGTTTGTAACTATAGAACAATAAAACGAGGTGGAGGTGTTTCGATTTACGTACATAATAGTATAACATATGATTTTTTAGAGGAATTGTATGATGACGGTGTCCATTTTATGTGGATACACCTTAATCGTTTCGCACTAAATATAGGTGTTGTATACAGGCCTAATAAGACTCAAACGCAGCATTTTATCGATACATATTGTGCACAGCTAGAAAAACGTAGCAGGTGTTTAGTTTTGGGTGATTTTAACATAGATTTATTAACGAATAGAAGTGATACAATTAAATATCTCAGTATGTTACAAGAAACGGGCTATGAAATAATAAATATGATTAATGAAATTCATTGTACTCGCGAAACAAGCACCACGAAAACTTTATTAGATCACATCTGCACAAATATTCGAGGTCTGTCCTGCAACCTGACAATACTAGACTCTTCACTATCTGATCATAAACAGTTGTTTTTAGAACTTTTACAGCATACACATACTCAAAGACAAAAAAATAATTATGAAACCGTAGATTTTAAAAAACTTAAAAATATAATAAATAATATACATTTTGACAATGAAAACATATCTTATATTACATTTGAAAAAATTCTTAACAAATGCATTGAAGATAGTAAAGTGTCTAAATTAAAAATTCAAAATGGTCCTCGCAATGATTGGATCAATAAGACGATACTGAAAGCTATCGAGTATAGAAATTTATTTTGGCAATTACTTAAAAAAGAACCTAAAAATGAAAAATTAATAACCGATTTTTATATAGAAAGAAATAAAACAAGTTTGTTAATAAAAAATACAAAGGCAAATTATTATTTACATAAATTTAGAAATTGTAAGGGTCCAAAAGATATGTGGAAATTAATAGATTCTTTGGTCACTAACAAAAATAAAGATAATTCCCTCCCTTCTAAATTAATTGTTAATGAATGTAGCATGGTAGAAGACCCTACTCAGATTTGTGAGATCCTTAATTGTTTCTTCTCGTCTATAGGTAAAGAATTAGCCAACGCAGTACCTAAAACATACATAAATAATACTTTTTATACTCTGACCTACCATAATAAAGCTGTAGCCTCTGAGATGAGCGAGTTCCGACTATGCACTGCTAATGAAGTAGCCAAAATTATTAAAAATCTCGATTCAAACACTAGTACTGGTCTAGATGGTATAAGTCCTAAAGCTGTAAAGAGCATAGCTGATGAGATAATCCACGTCCTAACGAATTGTATCAATAAGTGTATCTGTGAAGGCGAATTTCCTGATAGTTTAAAATTAGCAAAGGTTGTACCTATCTTTAAGTCCGGGAGTAAAACCGAACCTGGTAATTACCGCCCTATTTCTGTTTTACCCGTTATATCCAAGGTGTTTGAAAAAATATTATATAACAGATTAGAGCAACATTTACTGACATTAAACTTTTTATATGAACACCAATACGGCTTTAGATCAAAATCAAGTACGTTATCTGCCACCATAGATTTAATTACTAAAATTAAAATAAATATAGACGAAAAATGTTATTGCTTAGGAGTATTTATTGATTTTAAAAAAGCGTTTGATACGGTTAGTCACACAATATTGTTAAATAAACTAAAGGATTTGGGTATAACGGGTACAGCACTAAAAATGTTTAAATCGTATCTCAGAAATAGACTTCAAGTTGTTAAAGTTGGTAGATTCCAAAGTAGCCCACGGGCTATCAAATTTGGCATACCGCAGGGCTCAGTGCTCGGTCCTTTATTGTTTTTGATTTATGTTAATAATATTAGTAAAATAGGCCTCACTGGACACATAACTTTATATGCCGATGATACCTGCTTGTTCTATTTCGGACGCAACCTACCTGACTTACTAAAGCAAGCACAGACCGATCTATTTAAATTCAACATCTGGTGTCAAAGCAATCTGTTGACAATTAATACTAAAAAGACAAGCTATATGATTTTTTGTGCAAAAAATAAAAAAATACCAAATTATACACCTTTAACTTTAAATAATATATCAATACATCGCTCACACCAGGAAAATTATTTAGGATTGCACCTAGACGACAAATTAGATTGGCGTGCACATATCGACCACGTCAAATCCAAAGTATCATCAATTACAGGGGCTTTACGCAGGGCAGTAGGTTGTATACCTCGTGAAGTTCGAATGACCATCTACAACTCTTTAGTTAAATCTCATTTGGAATATCTTATAGAAATATGGGGATGTGCCGCTGAGACAAATCTTAAACCGCTCCAGGCAGCTCAAAATAAATTAGTAAAAATCTTATTTCATTACGATTTCTTTACAAATACATTAGTTCTTTATAAAGAAACCAAGATATTTAATATAAAACAATTATATACGTATGCTACATGTAACTTAATAAAGAAAATTATGTGCGGTAATCTACATTCGAGCCTAAAATTTAAAATTCAAACTTATAAACATACAATGAGATATAAAAACAAAATTCAAACAAGAAAGCCAAGAACTACCTGCTACGGAATTAAAAATATAATGTATGAGGGTGTTCAACTATTTAATAACTTGCCAAATTGTATAAAAACGTGTACAACAGTAAAAGAATTTAAGAAAAATCTCAAATTATATGTATACTCCTTGCTCAATTAATATCTATTTATTTATTAAAGTAATACCTAACAACTTGCTAAACACGACCACTGGAAATTTGTTAATTTAAAATAACTTTAAGTAGTTATATATTAGTATTTAAGCTCAATATAAGCGAACATTGTTCTTTTTGGGTAAATAAAGTTTTCTATAACCTTAATAGTTAAGTTGAGTTAAAACAAAGCAATTGGTGAAGCTTATAAGTAAATCAGTTCAGTACTTTCAGAGAAAAATGTGGACATACATATCGACAGACAGACAAGAAATTGAAAAAAAAAGTTTTGCTTTCTATTATTCTTTTTAAGTGTCCCTATATCCATTTCTGTCAAAATTACTAAATGTACAGATAAAATATTTTTACTGTCTTATTATATATAGAGAAGAGATACGGCATCTTTTTCAAAGAGGTCTCAATTTTCAATGCTTGTTAATGTTTTTGTTTGCTATGTATTTAGTCCTCTGTATTAATTTCTAGGTAAATATATTAGATATCAAAACATTAAACTATAAGCGAACATCTTTTGTATATTTTCTTTACCTAACCTAATATGTTTCTTTGTTATATATATATATATATATATATATATATATATATATATATATATATATATATATATATATATATATATATATATATATATATATATATATATATGTATAACCTAAAGTTAGGTCTAAGCCTGGCTAATGCCATCCTATTACAATAACAAAGTAAGGACCTTGACCGCAATCGTGCTTAATTGTACGAGACAGAAGGATTTCATTTGCCTTTCAAGCCTCGCCCTCGGCTAAGATATTTAGCTAAATTATATTAAATTTATGTACAATACGTGAATATAGATTACTTTTAAAAAGCATTAAATATGTTTATAATTAATCTATTTGGATATTTAAATTCTAAATACAGCTTCACTCTGTATCCCGCATGGAGCAGGCAAGGCAGAGGGAGCCTAGTGATAAGACACTCCACTCGCCGTTAAGCGCGCGGCGTTGAGTTCTATACTCAACTGGAGTGTCTTAATACGAGGTTCCCAGGTTCCTTCTGCCTACTGTACTACTTGCTGAAGACATCGTGAAGCTAAAAAATATAAAGAAAAAAAAACTATAATTATAGAGGCACAAATACATATGTTGCTATACTAAAAGAGATAACATTCAGCTATTCTCATTACGTCCATTATCACCTTATACGACAACTAATAGAACTCGAAGTCACCATAAGTTTTGATACTCCTGAGACCTCTCATTGTGGAATATAACGATTTTGCACGTGACCGTATTATTGAGCTCCGAGTGGGCAATACGTTTCTTATAATATATTGTACTTTATACATACAATATATAGAGACCGACGTGGTCGGGTGGCACATAGATATGACTGAAACGCAACAGTTATGGGCTCGATTCCCAGTCGGGGAAATTAAATATTTTATATTTTCGTTTCGTCACTCTGGTAAGGAGGTAAAGAGCAGCCTCGAGAATTCGACAGATAATAAGGAACAGAAGGACTAGGTTTCCAAACTCCCTCTGCCTACCCTGCTATGGGCAGGATACAGCCTGAAGCTAAAAAAATATTACGAACTTGTATTTGTAGTTCACTTCAACAACAAATAGTGCATATACCCGCAAATTTAAGGTAGTCATTTTTTATGAGCTGTACCTTGCTTGCTCCTTGGCGAGCGAGTCCAACTTACACATAACCGGTTTTTTTAAATATGTTATTGTTGCACAAAATGAGTACAGACCCAACGCGCATCCTAAAAGTAGATGCCCGCGAAGCGTCCTTTTAGACCCCGATGACGCCATTACGTTAGCAAACGCCCCGTATATAGGTAGGAGACACTCTACACATACACGACACAAATACCGTCGTCGACGGAATCGACGACGAAGTCCAGTTTATTCAACGGCTCGGCCGCGTCCCGGCGCGGTCGGACCCAGCGGTTAGGGACCGTTAGCTCCCTTAGATTAGTCTAATTTTTGTCCCCAGTCGCGGCTTCACGTCGCGGCTGGCTTTGTGTAGCATAGGGAAAATTCCCAGCCCGCTCGACGATTGTTCGAGCCCCGCAGGGGGCACCCTTACAGTCGTCGACCCCTCTCAAGCAGCCAGGTAGTGCTTGCATTTCTTCTGGGACAGAGTACCCTCTTCCCTACCCACCCGATGTCGCTGTAAAGGCCAATAGGGCTAACAGCAATAACATCAAGTACGAAAACAAAAAAAAAAAAAAAACAAAATGAGTTACAATTATAATATTTAATTCATAATATTGCACACCTAGATCTAAATTGAGACAACTCAAAATATCTTATTTTTCAGGAGAAATTTTTCAAACAATCTATTCTAAGCGATTGATAAAACATAGAAAGTTATTCCAAAAAAAAATAATCAAATAATAATTATTATTGTGTAATGTAATTATTTTGTTATTCGTAATGCTTATCAAAACTCAAAAAAAATATATCTAAAATAACTTTAAACTAAAAAATTATATAAAAAGTATTTTTATGCGTTGTGAGATTAGTAATAATTAACAAAATATCTATTTTGGAGAATGTCAAATTTGATATAGAAAAATATCAAAATAAATTATTTTCCACAAAAGTAGGTTAACTACAAATTTACTTTATTGTTGATCCACCACAACGAAGTCAAGATAAAATATTTTATCTTGTCAGACAAAACTGTAAGACGTAAAATATCTCGAAATATTAAAGCAAAACAATTCACCAGTACAGTAATAGCTCGAATTAACTGGTGTTTATTTTTCAAAACTATAGCAACTAAGATGACCGCGATTTGGTTCAAATAATACGGGCACATCCTAAGACTGGGCACATAGATATAATATTTTGATTCACCAAAAACTTAAGCCATTTTTAATTAATCTGTTCTTTTAGATATATGCTTACGATCATCGAGGAATCGAATATTATACTAACTCAAAACTCACATTTTTGAGTTATCTCAGTTTAGATCTAGGTTTGCGATATGGGTACGTAATTAAGAAGTTATTTATTTATGCATTCTCAGTTGCAAATGTATAACAAGATTAAAAAATGTGCAGAAAAAAAAATATTCTAAGAAAATATTTTCAATTCTTCTTTACTTTAAGAAATAAATTTCAATAGTTATAATATTTTTAATCTACTTCTAGGCTAAAGATTTTCAATCACTTTGATTTCAATTTATTATATTTTCTAGGAAATGATTTACTTTATAGCCTTCAAAACACGTTCTTTTATACTTTTTCTGACAATGAACTTAGGTTTTGATAACTATTTCAAAAAACGGATATACTTAAAGTATATAAAAATCACATTAATTTTATAATATTGTCACTACCTAAAACTATAAACTCTATAAATAAAAATAGACCTTTATAATCGTTTTTTGCACATCCATCTCCCTTTGGAACCATCGTGTCGCAGGTATTTAACTGCAAACGCGACGGTTGTGGGTTCGATTTCAACTCAGTTGGAATAAATTATTTTAAGTTCTTCTCTCTGGCAAGAATATAAAGCGCTGTGTTGATTTCCATCATTCACAGGTGTTCTCTCTTAATTTAATTCCTTTTCCACGTTTTGATTTCGCATGTAATGACAACAATCAATCAATCAATTAACAAAAGATTTCTATATTTACTTATATTTTTATATTCTTGCAGTAACCATAATATCAAACAGTCCCTAACTAGAGCAAATAACAAATAATAATAAATAATGACTATAGCCAAGAGATTTGAACCCAGAACCATCTAATTTAATTCACTCTCATTGTTTATAAATCACAAGGAACCATGGCTACACTACAGTAAAATCTCATTAACCACAAAACGCCTTGGTATATAGCGTTACATGTACTCGAGTTGGACAGTGCATCATTAGGCCGACATTAGGGACGAATATCGTTATAGTATAGTGGAAATGTTGTTTTATCTAAAACTAGCGACCCAAACGCTGCTTGATCCGCTTAAACTTATTGTTGTAATATCACTAATTTAGTGTAATATAAAATATAAACACAGTGGTGAGAGAGATGTTTGACACTATGACACATTCTAACCTACTACTATGACACATTTTGACCGAGGTAGCTCTAATTGCAGGTGCTGTGGGTCATCGAAATGGTTAACGTAATTTTATATAGCCTATTATAGGCTTCCTCGATAAATGGACTATTCGTTGCAAACATATTTTTTCAATTTGAACCAGTATTTCGTGAGATTGGAGCGTTGATATTAACAAACTATTTTTTATAATATTAGTAAACATAGTAGTCCCGTACAACGGGATAGACAGACAGAATCTAATGTTTAGACACTCTGTTCTCTACTATCCATCCGATTTTCACATTGAGTCGTGGATCTTAACGCCGCGTCTTGTGTTACCAGGGCAAGTGTAAATAATTTATATCGGTTTGGAGATCGAACCCACAACTATCGTGTTTACAATTAGATGGAATTGGCCACAATTTCGTTTATAATTGTGAACTGAGATACTCAAGTGCTTATAATTTAATATAGAAAAAGGCTAAATAGCGGTACAATACTCGGCTCTCTACTTTTGTTCATTATACAATTTCATATATTGTGAAAGGATGTCGACGTAACATATTATTTAAACTCATCTGATGAAATTGTGAAAGCTTTCACGTTAATTTGAAAAAAAAACACAATGGAAATTAAAGTTAGTCTTTTAATCAAAGGGAAACACTAAATGTGACTTTTTCCCGACTGTTAAGGAAGGGTTATGTTTTTCGCGCGTATCTTGTATGTATGTAATATTCTTTATTACCTCATGTCTCCAGAACCGCTAAACGGATTTACATATTTGAGATATCGTTAGATTCGTATTAGCAGCCCAAGTGTTCTTAGATAGGTGACGTTAAAAAAAAACAATCATGGCAGCTGTGGGGCGCCATTGGACTTAATGAAAAAAAAATCGTTTTGAATACCACAATATGGGTATCAAATTCAAGAACTTAATACGAGGTTTTCAAAAAAGTATATCATGATTATCATTACTATAATAAATCCAAACAAAAAAGTGAAAAATAAAAAAATATTTGTAAAAACAAAAACCCCGACTGCATACAACTAAAAATAAAATAAACAAGCCCCATAGTTTATTAGGATTAACAGTCGGGACCTACAAGTAATTCTTCAATCAATAATTTTTTTACCCGGAACCCCGCATAATTTAAAGAGGTCCCGACTGTTAATCCTAATAAATTATTGGACTTGTTTATTTTCTTTTTAATTTTATGCAGTTGGGGTTTTTGTTTTTACAAATATTTTTTTTTTTTTACTTTAAAAAGAAAATATTTAGAAATATATAAATATTTTAACGTAGCCGTAGTATATACTCTTATCCAAGAGGCGTCATTTTGCATACTGTCTTCGGACAGTACGCTGTAACGCTGTAGTCAATTTTTTGAAGAAAAAAGAAGTAGTATGTTACTACTTACACTTAAGAATTTTGGCGTAGCTCGATAAAAACGTATGAACGTTTATTGACAAGATGCGCGGGTTCGAGTCCCGCTAAGTTAATATTTTGTACGTTTCTATATATTAATATTCTTTTATACCTATACCTAAAACACCTTTTAGTCGTTCCTCATCACAGCGCGACAAAAGAGAAAAAACGAGCGAATTTCATTTTAACAATCAGCAAATTACAGTGAAAGAAAACGGCTCAATCAAAAGAAGTAACAAAACATTTCTTTAGGATTCAACTTCATTACGGGGTTGAGTACTTTTTAGGAATATTGATTGTTTGAAGATTGTATATTTTTTACGGTGTGAAGATGTTTTTAGGTTTGCCATATTAAGGTTCGTATCTTAATAAGTAATTTCTATAAAGTGAGCGAAATGGAGAACGGAGTGTATTGATTCTAGAGCTTAACTCTGCCTGCTCTGCAAACATATATAATTAATAGGGTAGTTGGTGGCGTTCTGCCGACAACTAAAATAAATTTCACACTATACAGGGAATCAAAATTAATAGGGTACTTTCGGTCAACCTAGATTTATAAATTTCTTAGCTATCATCTACAGGTACTAGTTTAGAACTAAAACTGAAAACTATACATTTGTGGTTAAATCCTAAAAAATAAAAGCCTTAAAAGGGAGAGAAAATTTGATATTAAGGCCGCTAGTTCAAGTGAGATATCTGACGAAAGCTTAGGATGTCCAGCATTTTTTGAAAGATAAGTCACCGACGAGTTTTAAGGCTACAAAACCAAAAGATAATTTCTTGTCCACCTTGTTTACTCCATCTTCTGGAGGTCTCCTGTATCATTTTCCATTTTATGAATATCACGAGAAGAAAAAGTTTCTTTTTTTTATTTTTAGTATGTGGTTTACTGATGTGGTAGTCTAGTAGACACTTACCTTAACGTTAACATGGTAGTCACCTGGACACTTTCCTCCCTAAATGCACTCGTGGGCTACCATCGACCACCTGTCATACACTACCCGATGCATAATCTCATTACAGTAAGGTTCTAAAGGCTCTGGTGCTTAAATTTGAAAATCAGTGGTAATATCGGTATATTTTTTAATTTTGCAATTTACGGTGTTTATGGGACTACTACGTCAGTCGCAGAGGGTTAAATGAGAAAGAAGAATTAAATTACTGCAAAATATAAGGTCGTAATTTAATTTGAGGCTGTCGTAGCACAGGAGCCCACGTTCCCTCTGCTTATCCTGCTATATGAGGGATGGAGCGTGAAGTAACAAAACAATACAAAACAGTGACTTACCACTAACTCCTCTTTACAAAACTAGCACA
Organism: Heliconius himera; assembly: GCA_021202915.1. Lineage (NCBI taxonomy): Eukaryota > Metazoa > Arthropoda > Insecta > Lepidoptera > Nymphalidae > Heliconius > Heliconius himera. The sequence continues at coordinate 623,029 of JAJHJA010000279.1, forward strand.
AACGAGAAATAGAAAAGAAAAATCCACAATTTTATTTCCAAATCATAACTGAATGTTGCATGTTAGCAACTACGTCAACTTAGCTTGATAACGTATTTAAAGGGGAAAATGTTTGTTCATTTACCCTATTTCCGGTGGAAATTTTGTTTGTCCGCATTTTCAGTTGAAACTGTAGGACGGAAATGTATTTTCAAGAGCCTTTTAAGTCCGTAAGGACTTCAATCAAAGAAGAGGTCCACAAATGGCCATTTCATTCTATGAATAGCGAATATTTGTTGGTGAAGTTGAAATTTCTAGAATAGTGGAATAATAAGTGTGTTAACTTAGAAAAGATAGAAAGAGCTTTATATTTTTTAATCAGAGAGAACAAGACCCTCCATTCTTCGTTTTCCACCAGGATTGGATTGATTCAGAGGAAACGTTGCGTTGGTCGAGCTCACAATAGACACTAAGCCTAGCCTCTGTCTCGGTCTCCTTCTGTTTTCTCCGCCTATATTCAAAACATTGTCTGTTGAATGCCTGAACACTGTATTTTTATTAGAAACCAGAGAAATAACAATAATCAATTCCCCAAAGTAGGAATCGAATCCAAAACCATCGCGTGTGTCCAAGAAGCTGTCAACATACAAACTAGTATAATATTAAACGTTCATTTAAACTGTAACTAGTGTGAAATGTAAGGGAGATCTAGTGCATGCATTTAAGTTTGCAAAGTCCGACTTAGTTGCGTTTTAGTTCCCAACTTGAAAGTGTGAATTGTGGTGAATTAGTGAAAATTGCTCGTTAATAGGCCGTTGTTACTTAGTTTTACTGTTTGAAATAATATTAAATTATATATTAGATTATTAAATGTTTTCATTTTGTTATTATGACAAGTTCAAATTCAGAATTTAAGCGAGACAACTGTGGGTTCGTTTGCTATTTAAATAATATTTCTTTTTGTTGCCCCGTTACTGTAGCAAAGCACTGCGTTAAGTTCTAAACTCAACACGCAATGCCTCCAGAATTCGGCGAAAAGTGAGTAAAGGAAGTGTGGGGACGTAGTGCCTTAACAGTAAGTTCCCAGGTTCAGGACCAGGTCTGGGGTTACGTATTCTTAGTAATTTCTATTTTTGACTATGCGGGCGAAGTCACATGTCAGAACTAATTGTACTTATATAACATTACTAGCCTCCGTACAGCTATGCCAAAACCATTGTTTTGGATTCTATTACATTAATAAAGGTCCCTAATAACATTTTTCTCATGTATCTTCGATGTACAGACACCGATCCGTTACGATTTTATTATAAGATATATAGGAATAGATAGATATATAGGATAAATAGGAAAATTTGTAAGGATGGTCGTTTATTCCATTTTCACGCACAAACTACTAAACGGATATAGATGAAACTTTATAAATAATAATAAACTAACTTTTAATATAACTTTTACACCACAAAACAACATAGGCTACAATTTATGTAAAAAAATGTATTGTTTGGTAATAATATAACTTGGATTATGGAGTCATTGCGTATTGAGTGGCGGAAATCAACGCCGCGCTTTGCCTCGACACCAGAGTGAAGAAATGGAAATATAAATTTAAATAAATATTTCATCTCCTCGAGTGGGGATCGAACCTACAACCAGTCAGTTTTACAGTCACACTTTGTGCCGCTGCGCCACGACCGGCCTCATGCATTTTAATAATATTACATTAAGCTTAAATGGGCGAAGCAGCATGTTCTGTTTAATATAAAATAAAAATGGATGCTGTAAATACAAATAGATATAAATGTAAAACAATGTTTATTTTATTTGGTTTAGTCCTAAAATGAATACACTAGTCTGTAATGAATGTGGTACAACACAATTCACAGTGTTTTGATTAATATGAAATCTCATAAATATTCACTGTGGCTTTGTTTTAGCACTATAACAATTGAAATGCTAATAATGCAATTTGCTATTAAAATATTTTATGCATTCAATATTTACCATTTTTGATAGTGTTTAATACATATTTTATAAAGAATTGTAGCAATTTATAGGCTGCCTTGGTGCAGTGGGTCGGTTTTTGATTTTGCGATGATTTTGAGTTCGATTCCCACTCGACAGATTGTATTTAAATTATTTTCATTTTCCTGCTATAGTACAAACACGTGGCGTTGAACATTGCCATGTATGCAATATGTCGAAAAATAGTGAACACAATTATAATAATTTATTAATAATTTATTAATTTATTTAATTATAACATTTAAAGGATATACACAAAAACAACTTCGTACGATAATAGCCGTATTAGTGTAGAACTGTGTTGCGGCTATTAACGCCCACCTCACAGCGTTGATACTTACATTAATACAGTACTAAGGACCAGTTTCATCGGTTACGAATAAAGACTCAAATAAAAAAAAGCTTAGCAAAGTAGGCAGAGGGAACCTAGTGTTAGGACACTCCTTTTTCAACGTTCCGCAGAATTTTTCGAGGCATTGCGTGTTGTGTGGCTCAGCCTTAGTGAAAGAGCGCAGAGATGAATTGATGAATTTTAATAAATTGTAATAATTCTTTCCCTCGAGAGGGGATCGAACCCACGACCGTTGAATTACAGTCATACCCTTGTGCCCCTGTGCTACGGCGGCCTCAAATTCAGATAATAATCTGATAATTAATGCTATCTCACATACAGAAATTGCTTATTACTTTTATCTGTTTCACCATCAAGCTCACTGACTGTCTGGTAGACAAATCTGGTCGACAATACGAAAACTTTTTATTTAAAATAATCCAAGCAATAGCAATATAATTATTCTTGAAAATATAAAATAACTTTTTTATGTAGAATTTTATCATTAAACAAAGAAATTTGCAGATAAAAATTCGTACGATTTACAATTTTAAATTTCAAATATATTTGTAAAACCGAGACGCATGTATTCATTATTTTGCCGGAGTGTTTCACGTTTATTTTAATTTTAAAATTTTATGTTAAACGCGACTTAGTTTTTAAAATACAAGTTTTTTTTTGGTATTTTAATTAATTACTTCAAAATAATTAGATCTTGAGGCCAGTCGTGGGGTAGGGGCACAAAGTGTAACTGTAAATCCGGCTGGTTATGGGTTCGATTCCCACTCAAGGAGATGAAATATTTACTTAAATTTATATTTTCATTTCTTCGCTCTGGTATCGAGGCAAAGGGTGGCGTTGAGTTCTGCTACTCAATACGCAATGCCTCCAGAATGTGGCAGAAAGTGGGGAAAGAAGTGTCTTAACACTAGGTTCAATCTGCCTACCCTGCTGTGTGCGGGATACAGCGTGATGCAGATTTTTTTTATTTAATTAGATCTTGGGTTAATGATTTGATATCTTCGACGTAATACTTTCCAAATTCGTGTTAAATATTTTTTATTCATGTTATAATGATTGTGACATTTTCGAATGAAATCTGATAACGACCATATCAACCAAATTCAATTGGCTGACCTTAAGCGATACTTTCTTTACTAGATATTGCTTTCCGAGATATGAAAAATCAAAAATTATAGCTTGTCTAATAGGTTAGTTTGTACGAGATTTATCAGTCAGTGATAACCTAGTGGAAACATTGCGGATTGAGTGGCGGAACTAAATGCCGTTACCAGAGCAAGGAAATCAAAATATTAAATATTTCATTTTCAAACTTGGAATTGAACCCACAATCTATTGCGTATACAATTGCATACTCGTGTTCCAGCACCACGACTGTCATATGCTAAAAATATAATATTCAAAAATTCCAGCCGCTTTTACTGGGTTTGGTAACATTTATATTACTTTAACCTTAAACTGCACAAGCGAGAAAATCTTAAAAAACATTAATTCAAGTGGCACCACACACACACCAACTTGCGATATGAATTTTTATGATACGCGATTACCTGTCGGTATTTTTTTATCAACACCCAGAGGCCGCTTTTGGATTATGAGTAGGTATGTAGTTGTAACTTATGCTTGGCCTTTTTTAGGGTTTCGTACCAAAAGGGACCCTAAAACGGTACCCTATTACTAAGACTCTGTACAGCTAAAATCATCATATAAACCCTAACGTCTATGGCCTCCATTAGGCAGTTGAAATTTTCACATATATATTTCTGTTAGAGTTTTAATAAAAAATGCTAAAAAACGGAATCAAGTATCATATTCTAAGTAATTATCTTTGGGTAGGTGAAATTGGTAAAAATCTCCCTGCAGAGATGCTAACAACACATATAAGTTATAAAAAGCGTATAACAATCGACGTAGCTTGATGAGAACGTATGGCTGAGTGCTCGGTTTTTAAGAGGCGCAGATACAAATCCCGCTACGTTCAATCTTTTATATATTTAAAAAAAAAGTAAAAATAAAAATGACAGACGGATTTTTTGCGTATGTGGATTTTTTACATACGTGGTATTATTTTTATTTTACTTGCGACGTTGAGTTCTATCACACAATATGCCTTTAGAACTAGGCGGAAAACGGTAAATGAGTACTTGACATTAGGTTTCCAGGTTCCTTTTACCTACTCTATCTTTGACTATATTTGTCTGATTTAGAGCTCATAAACTGGGTAAATTGACAATTGTACTTAGAAGGAAAAGTTCTTCATCAATAACATGTATATATATGGTTCTGAAATGTAACAAACTTGGGCATTGACTGCTTAACACAACTACATTATATCTATATCAGTTCCATCATATCTACACCCTCGCATCATCTCAGAGCTATGACAATATGTCAAATTATACCTTCAAATAATGATGAGACAAAAATGACCCAGCGGCAGTTCTAAGTAAATTTTTTTTTGACTTTAATATTAATGCTGTAAGATAAAATATATTTTTAATTATAAATATGTAAAAAAAATAGTAAAAATCAAAAAGTCTCATCGACCTAAACTAACAAATAAAAAAGTTACGTACAGTCAAATTTGCGTATGGGACAAAAATGGGACAGTGGCGCTTCTAGTGTTCAAATATCTAAATTAATATTTTATTTTAATTATTTTATTTCATAACGTAAAATGAGCAGTCACTGTGATGTACCAATTCATTTCATTTTAATAAAGTAATCTGAGCTTCGAACTTGGTTATGAAAAATAATAATACCTACTCAAAAATTTTCGCTTTTACAAAGAGCTAGGTATATTATATTTTTTTTAGTTCAAAGGAATTTTATGAAATAATATTATATTTTCTTCATCATAAAAATTAGAGCGGCGTTGAATTCCGCCTCTTAACAAGTCTTCAATCAGTCAAACCTTTAAATTCAGACGAAAATAGAAAAATTAAATGTCTCAATACTAATTTCTATGTACTATTTTCTCTTTCAATTTTCTAGCAAATACCATGGCCGCCAATTTTTTAAATATTGTTTGGTAAGTGGCGGATCTTAACTATGCACTTTGTTTTGTTACTAGCAGAACAGAAAATAATAATAACTCATTCCCTAGATTGAACCCATAACCGTCGCCTTTACAATTATATGTGCTTGCGCCACGACAGCTACTACGTTGTATGAAAAAAATGTAAATATTTTAATACCGTATCCACTATTTCATACATTACAGCCCTCTGATTATTTAATTAATTCAGCATATAATTTATGAAGTTTTTAAAGGCTTTTTTTGAATTTCAGTATGGGTTAGAGCGAGGAGATGAATAATTCAACACTGTACCAAAGGGATCTAGAATCTAGATCTCTTTTTTTTAAAGCCTTAGTAAAAATAGATCATAAAAGAATTTGCCTAGGGTTTAGTTAGGTCTGTGACCTTTTGGGGCGGTATTGAAAAATCACTTTATTTTTTTATATTTAAAAACATTGCACAAAGAAATAATTATTATGTTTGTGTGTTTGTTTGGTTGAAAGCGCTTATCTCACGGACTATTGGGTAAAATTGAAAAAACATATTTATGTTCGATAGTCCATTCATCGACGAAGGGTATATTCATTACGTTAATCGTATCGATGTAACGCACTTATAATGATTCATGTATTATACAACTCAACTTCAATAGATTTTTTTTCGTTATTAAATTATTTAAATAAAGTAAATCAAATCAGTTTCACAGTGTATGTGTACGGAACACAGCAGTGATGGCAGAGGGAATCTAGTATTAACACTCACTCTCACTCACTCCATTCCCCACTTTCCGCCAAATTCTGGATACATTGCGTTTTGAGTTTTCGTTTTGAGTGTCCTCATCAATGTCAAATGGATGTTATTTTATTTGAAGGACTGGAAGAGCTCTTCAAAGTGTAACGATCCATACCAGAACTAATTGTGTTGGTAAATAATATAATTAATTAAAAAAAAAAAATTATAAAAAAAATATTATAAATATAATTTATAATATTATTTAATTATAGCTTAAGATAAATACAATCTCATAAATAATAGTTTAGTTCAGTTAGTTAATTACGCGTTCCGTTCACAAGTAATATTGAAGTGACGTTATATACCGTAGGTAAAATACTCAGATATAAAATATATTTATTAAAAATAATTTAATAATTATAATGAAACGTTATGTATTATAATTTAAAATAAATAATAACATAATTAATATTTTAATTATTGTAAAATATCATGTTGGCTGAATAAGCTACTGTCAACGTCAAAGTCAAGAAAAAAGAAAAGAAAGAGAAGGGAGATGGCGGACGCGTCTGAGGAAGGATGCATGTTTTAAATGTTTAGAGAAGTTTTAATTTATAATTAACATATATCTAGTTATATTTAATGTATATAAAAAGCATGTGAGATTGTGTTTTCAATTGTGATATAAGTATTTGAGGTTGCTAAGATAAGTTATAAGTGCTTTCACTATTTACGATTGTTTGTATTGAAATACTTCGTCGGTAAGTTTTTAATAGATTATTATTAAAATAAAGAAGAGTGATATTAATGCATATAATGCCGTCAATATCCAGAGATAAATACTATTTATATAGTAAATGGAAATAAATACATGAAGATGTTTTTATGAGATATATAAAATTACAATTATATTAATGTACGCAGAATGCCTGCCGCCATCTTCGTTAGATGCGTGTATGGGAATTGTGAAATGAGAGTTAAATAGGTTTGGTGAATTATAATAACTTATAAATGTAATTTCTATATATATTAATAAATATTTAACATATTACTATAAAAGGAAATATAAATATAATAGTATAATTTATAATATGATATAAAACTATTATATCAAAATATGTATTTACAATTTATAAATATTATATAAATATCAGTCTGTTTAATGTCCTACGATAAAAGTAAAGTAAAAGTAATCTTTCAATATGTTTTATATATTACTTTAATTAAATATAATAGACATTAGACATTAACCAAATATTAATTATTTACGATTTATACGACTGTTAGAGTTCATTGACCCTTGTTTTAGTATTAACTAATATTATAGTCACAACCGACTGCTGCTTGGCTTCGTTGGTAATAATGTGCTTGGCTAAGTGAATTGCCGTGGCATTTAATTTTATATATATTATATTTAGATAGTTTCGCGGTGCCTTGCGGTGCGTCAACGTTAACACTTAGTGTATGATGGATAGGTGTGTGATGCTGCTTTATGTCCTGGTACTGGTGTATGTAGCAGTGTCCGCCCGTCTCGCACGGGTGTGTGGTGCTGTTTTATGTCCCAGCTCTGGTGTACATATATAGTAGTGTCCGCTTGTTTATCTAACACTTGGTTTTATCGTAGATAATATAATGCGTCAATCGACATACTTTTACTAATAGCCGGGCGTCACTGGTGCTGGCATATTTGATATAAGCGATTTGCTTTAGTAGTGTTGGATTCTGCTGCTGAGTTTCTTCCGCCAGTTCTTCTCAGCACTGAGTTTCTTTACTGAACTGGTAGTAGAATCGTGCCTACTCGGAGTCGCTGGCTGTCCTAGCGATAACTGAGTATTTTCAATTAATGATTTCTATATTACATTCCCACAACTCTGAGTCTAGTGTCAGTTCAGACAAACAGCTGCAGGGTGTGTGCTGTGCGTGTTATTCTACGACGGTTCTGTTTAAAAGAGGCGTTACAATAACAGGGAATATAAATTATATTAATATTGAAACTAAGGCATATAATAAGAGCACGTAGGTAATAATTATAATATGAAATATACTATATTAACGAATTCATACGGAAATAATAAACACGTCACATTATACATACAGCATTTAATATTATTAAGATACGAAAAGTAAATAAATAGTTTAAGAAATATACACGAACGTTAAATGGGTATATTAATGTAATGCCCTCTAAAGAAACAAACTGAAGTGGATTGACATAATTGGCCGCCTAGCGGTAGGGAGTTCGATCTGATATGTGAATCAGAGTTATATGTTATGTAACAGGCTATGGCCTACGTATAATAATCTTTACTCCATTGCTAATATTTATATTAGACTTCGGTCTTTACATCAGAATAATTGATCTTTCCCAAAACCATTATAAGAATCATACATATTAACTATTACGATCCGTCCCGGAGTGTTCAGAGCCGAGCGGCCGGAATCCACGGTAAGTGGCGGGTGCGGGGCCACTCACTATCCCCCCTTAATTATAATTATCAGTAATGACTGGGTATAACAGAGAGGAAGATAGGACGTCTACGATATTCTTTAGAAATGTCACGAGAGAATGAAACGGACAGACAATGACATTTTATTTATCATAATATTATTTATTTGTATTTATATTAAACTTACTGTAAATTTAATATTTATATTGTTACCTCTGAATCTCTAAAAGATCTCGGATTACTTACGATCACTACGAAGGATTTCTAACTATATTAGACGTATCACGAGCCATACTAGAATATTAAAATTATTATTTAAATATTTTATTGAGTGTAGGGTGGGATGTCAGTTACAAAAGGTAATTTCCTTTGTCCCCATCCTCTGTGTGTTGGGATAGGCCGATGGTGGTCGTCGACCACATTGATTATGGTGCAGTTACATTTGCTTCCTTAGTATCAATACTGCCTCATCATATCTAAAATAAATAGCCATTTTTATATTGCGTTCTGTTAAATCACTCACGGAACATTCTTTTGTTCAATAGAATGAATGATATCATCTGCATCAAGGTCAAACTACTGCCTTTTACCCATTGTATGTTTGATGGCTCCCAATGGTTTCAGATGTTTGTCGGGCTGTTGGCGTTTTGAATGTTATGCACCGCGTTGAATATCCTTTGTACCAGCACTACCTCCGTACATCGAGCTACAACGATGATTACGTTATCTCAAGATGATCAGTACCTGGATGATGGTTTTCTTTCAGTTGATTAGTTTACCGATATAATAGTAGTCAGACAAAGCACGGTGTTTGGCTCCGCCACTCAACACATTTTTTTTTTTTATTTTCACCTTGTTGCCCGAATATAGCAGAGTAGGTAGAGGTAACCTAGTGTTAAGACACTCCGTTCCTATTATGACACTTCCATTGTCCAGTTTCCACCGAATCCTGGAGGCATTACGTGTTGAGTGGCAGAACTTAACATAGCGCAGCTTTGGCTTGTGTCCAGAGCGCGGCAATGAAAATATTGAATATTTCATTTCATTAGGAATCAAACCCATAACCTGTCAAACTGCCCCTGCTCTATAACTGGCTTCAAGATGAAACAAGATAGTTTCCTTAAATTATATTTGTAGATAACATACATATAACATATATATTAATCTACTTCTACACGCTCCTTATTTAAACATTAATCTTAAGTAGTACTCCATTTAATTATACAGAATGGATATGTGATACGTCTTTAAATGACAAAACTACTAACATAATCCTCGCACGCAATTTTGCTTTTGTGGACTTGAAGATGTAAAATTAAAAATCTCGTTTTTTCCGGTTTTTTTTAAATGGAAAAGACAAGGGAAACGAACAGGCCATTCCACAGTTAAGTAGCACCTTTTTATAATAGTTTCATTGGTAATAGAAACTAGTGTTAAGACACTTTGTCTAAAATATGTTTAGTAGTAATAAATATGACAGTTAATATTAGAAGTATATTTTCAATACTCCAAACCACTACAAATTGTCGTAATACAAAAAAAGCAAAGTATGAACTTACCTTCTTAAATAGTTTCGTAGTATATTTCAGATATTTTACTAATCAGCTTCACGCTGTATACCGCACACAGCAGGGTAGGCGGGGGGAACCTAGGTGTTAAGATACTCCGTTCCCCACTTTCCAACAAATTCTGGAGGCATTGCGTTTTGAGTGGTGGGTCTCAACGCCGCGCATTGCCTCGACACCAGAGTGAAGAAATGAAAATATAAATTTAAATAAATATTTCATTTACTCGAGTGGGGATCGAACCCACAACCAGTCCCGTTTACAGTCAGACTTTGTGCCCCTGCGCCACGACTAGGGTAAATAATATTAAAATTCCTTTTTTACTGAGTAACGGACAGATAACGCTCACCTGAAACTGTGAAGCGTAAAAGGTTAAAATTTGGCATGTAGATCTCTTGCGGAATGTAGGCAAGGATTTACAAAAGATTTTCTCTTTTTGTCGGAATTCAAAACATGGCATGTTGAGTGATGGGAACTATTTTGAATGTAGCAGGATTTGAACCCGCGCCCTACGCTACGCTACGTCAAAATTTATAATACTTAAAAAAAGACAGCTTCATCTCTTGCCAAATGATAATCCTGAGACATTGTATTATGGTAGCAGAAATTTGTAAAAATTTCTTTACAGAGATGTTAACAACAAATAAATTGTAACAAGCGTAAGAATTTTAAACAAATATAAGAATTTCATCGTAGCTTGATGAGAACGAATGGTTTAATGGTCAGAGCACTTGGACGGTTTCGAAGAGGTTCGTATTCTAATTCTGCTACGTACTTTTTTTTAATATGTTTTCTAAAAAAGTATTCCACCTAATATTTCAACAAAGAATTCCAAATCATAGAAAGTTTCCTCAATTCTTTTTGATGGGTGTCAGTAAAATGACCCAAGTTCAATGACCCAAGTTCTGATTGTAACCCTTAAGTTTTGATATTATACTGAGAACAAATCCCAATCTAAGCGCTCTAAACAAAAAGAATGGCCAACTTTTGCTTTTGAATATATTTATTTATTTATAAGGGCCGTTGTGGTGCAGTAGGATTGTGACTGAATAATGCGACGATTGTGGGTTTGGTTCTTATTTAAGAGTATAATTTTCCTAAATGAAATATTATAATTTTATATGAAATCTTATTTAAGAGTATCATTTTCCTATGAAATATTATAATTTTATATTATAATTTGATATGCGAGGACAGTCGTGGCGCAGCGGCACGAGGTGTGACTGTAAAACCGACTGGTTGTGGATTCGATCCCCACTCGAGGAGATGAAATATTTACTAAAATTTATATTTCCATTTCTTCGCACTGGTGTCGAGGTTAAGCGCGGCGTTGAGTTGTGCCACTCAACACGCAATGCCTCCAGCATTCGGCAGAAAGTGGGGAACGAAGTGTCTTAACACTAGGTTCCCTCTGTCTACCCTGCTGTGTGCGTGAAGCTGATTTTTAAATATTATAATTTTCTGGCTCTGGCAACAAAATGTGGCAACAACAAATTATGCGGCGTTTCGTTCCGCCACCCAATACACAATGGTCTGAAATTAAAGCAGTAAACGGTGAAAGAAGGATAGACGGAGGACAGTCACCCTAACACTATGTTGATAGCGCCCTCATTTGAAGCTCGATGGCTGTGGGATTGAACCTCAACTCGAAAAATGATAGGTATTAAATGCACTGCATCTGAAAACAATTAATATTTTTGTAGTCAGTCAGTAAATTATTAAGTTTTTGAGAATAAATGAAATCTCAGGAAATACTCGTATATACATAGAGCTCCGGTTGCTGAATCTATTAGGAATGTCTTACAACTGTAAAAATGAAAAAAAAACCGAACCGAAAAAAAATTTTTTATACGCTTATAAATTCCATAGAAAACGCCACATATTGTGAACAGTGTGACCCCAGGCTTGTAATAAATGTAAATAATAGTTCTTTTTTTTTTTAAAATATTTTGCTATTTTTTTTTCTGCAAAAATTATTATTGGGGGTATTTAACAAAGTAATAGAACCAGAAACAATATATTTAAAAAAAATGTCTGTTTGTTGGTTTTTCTGTTTGTCGACTTATCTCAGAAACGACTTAACCGATTAAAGGAGCGGTAAAATCAGTTTAATTCTTTTTATTTACTTTTTATTGTAATATTCGTCATGTATGAATGGTGTAATGATTAAATAACTGACTTATTATAAGAGCTTGGAATTTCATCAAAATACATTTATTTTAAGATAAAAATTACAATAAAATAAAATAAATCAGCTTCATGCTGTATCCCGCACACAGCAGAGTAGGCAGAGGGAACTTAGTGAAAGACACTCCGTTCCCCACTTGTCCTTGACACCAGAGCGAAGAAATGGAAATATAAATTTAAGTAAATATTTAATCTCCTCGAGTGGGAATCGAACCCACAACCAGTCGGTTTTACAGTCACACCTTGTGCCACTGCGCCACGACTGGCCTCAAATTATTTGTATGATGATAAAAAAAACTCGAGATTGTATGATTATAAAATAGATCGAAATTTAGGATTCTCTAATGTTAATTGACACCCTCTCAAGCAGCTAGCAACTTTGTTTTTGTAGAAAATACTACGTGCTATAAAAAAGCTGTTTGCTATTAAATACTAAAATCGAATTAATTCCCAAAACCCTTAAATTTCGATTTATTTAATGCATAACCAAACTATAATAATTAATTCATTTTTAGGGATTCATTCATACCTCTAAAAGAAAAAAACGGAACCCTTATAAGATCACTTTGTTGTCTGGCTGTCCATCTGTAAAGACCATTTTACTTGAGATTGCGTTGAGGTATCAATCTGAAATTCATATTATATTAGATATTCAGGATTACAGTACCTTGGAGCATATAAAGCTTTTAATATGCAACGCAGTCAAAAGGTAAAGCATTTATATCGTTTTTGTTTCATTTTGTATAAAGTTCACTGCGCTAGCTGCGCAGTTATGAAATTTCGAACGAAGTAACAACAATACAAATAAAAGCAAAAATCCGAGTAGTTGCAGATATTTCATAGTAAAAATGATTACAAATTTATATTTGTATTTAATTTCATTCAATATAATAGCATAGGTACGGCCGCAAACTTAAGTTTGTTTACTTTATTCGTCACATCATCATATGTAAGATATTTCCCAATCACAATTTTGAAATTGATACAGAAGCCTCGGTAGTCGTCCTCGTCGGATTCAACTCGCGCTTGGCCGATTTTTTCTTAAATATACTTAAATAAACATTAGGATATTTCAAGCGGGCGTAGCCGCACGGGTGGCGCTAATGTTAGGATATAATCCTCACATTAAGTAAAGTAATATTTAATCGTAAACTACGAAAGGTCAAATCTGACCGGAAACGAGGAAAGAGCACAAAAATACACAAAATCGGTATAAAGTAACCGTCAAAGGATATTGAGAGCTGCAATTAACCCCATCTCATTGGATAGTCGCCGATGGGGCAGAAAACACCAACCCTTGTTAACGTCAGCCCTAAAATTCGGGTAATCTATATATTGGAAAAAACCAAGGTGGTTTTTACTGTGTGAACCATAAAAAAGGTAGATTATTTTTAAGATTGTTTACAAGGATGAGACTTTTTTTATAAATAGATCTATTAAGGTAGGATCGGCAAAATTTGGTGTTGAATAACAAAGTATTATTTTTTTTTTCCAATATTTAAGACAATACACTTTTATTAGGTCGAGGTGTAAGAAACTGACTATGTAATAAAATCTAAGAATTTGAATTTGAATCACTTGTAATAGTTGCATTCTCATAAATACAATATTATGTAATCAACGAGCTGGTGCGATTATGGATCCAGGACCTGAATATTAGAACTCTTCAGAGGGTGCTAGTAAACGATTTGAGTTTAGGCTCATACAAAATCAAAATTAAAATATTCTCCCAATTCCCTCAAGCTGACATCAAATCTAAAATCATTACGTTTACAGTCATACGCTGTCAATTTATACTTACAATGAGCACTAATAGAAATGATTTTGATTAAATACACATCTATAGAAGTATCTATCTGCATATGTTAGGCATGTTAACGTCAGTTCCATTTCATAGAAAATTGTATTTTATTAAAAAAAAAGTTATATACCCATTCATTATTCGTTTACGTGACGTTGACAGGCCAATTTGAACGTCAAATATTATTTGTACGTATATTTTTTAATTTAAATATGTTTTAGTAATTAACGTTTGGAACTTTTAATAACTTTTGGGTTATGACTAGCTTTCACACACAGATTTGCCCGCGTGAAATGGGAATATTTGGATATATGACATTTGTCATATCCTTATTAAGGGAGGTAGCTCAAATCAAATAAAAAAAATATTAAATCAGATTCCCACTGTATCCCGCACACACTAGCGAAGGCAGATGAAACTTAGTGTTCTAGAGGCATTGCGTGTTGAGTGGCAGAACTCAACGCTGCGTTTTGCCTCGACATCAGAATAAATAAATTAAAATACACATTTAAATAAATATTTTATTTCCTCGAGCGGGGATCGAACCCAAAACCAGTCGCATTTACACGTGCACTTTGTACCCCTGCGCCACGTCTGGCCTCTAATCAATTAACTCATTTGGATGTGTAATGGTCTGAAATCTGGTAATTATCCAATATTCCAAGGCGACCTTGGATTTTATTCAACTATTTTATCAACTATTTGTCGTTTGCGCCTTGTGCAAGTACGTATGTACGCCTGTGCACCTAGCTAAGATTAGCTAGATGCACAGGCGTACGTACTTGCACAAGGCGCAAACGACCACTCACTCTGTGAATATGGCCTCTACGAGGGTTCCTCCTCTTACATCCTTTTTTCCAGTCCCAAGTTAATCCATCCCTTATATGATGTCCTTACTTATAAAGTTCCCCGTCCTTTGAAGTTCAATGTTTGCTGCTAATGTCTGTGTGTAAATTTCAATGTAAATAGATATATTTACAATAAACTATAAGCTAACATTTGTTATCTTATACATTTACCTTTAACTAAATCCAATATGTTGTGTAAATATTGTATATAATTTAATCTGATTTTATTTTATTTGTTATAAGTGAAGGCAATTTATTAGCTGGATCTCTTGTTAACGACTATTATGTAACATTGTCTCTCTTTTTTCCATACAACGTGACATTGACAAAGTGATTTGTGCTCAACTGGCACTTTCGAAACACCATAATTAAAGGACAAACATACAAAAACTTAAATCAAATTGATTCAAATTACGTAATATAGCTAGCAAATAAGCTATTTTTTACTATTCGAACCAAAACTTCCTGAGATTATCGTGTTAAACCAAATAAGTTCTTAAGCTTTGTGACCGCATGTGAAATAATCATAGTATATCTTGCTAAATATAATAGAAATCGGTTCAAATCTATTTGTTGGTTTCATCTAAGTAGTAGGAATTTTCCACATTTTCTTATATAAAGTGAACTATAAGCAGAAATACGATTTTCTCTCGCATAAGCTTTTTAAAGATATTACGTTTTTAGAAAAAAAACGTTATTGTCTTTACAAAATGAGTGCAACTAGGTTTGTCGACTTATATATAAATCCCTTTTTTATAAATCCCGTTGACCTATAATTATGAAATATGTCTGGAACCGTCAGTGGGCAAGTGCGACTCGTACTTGACCGATTTTTTATTTTTGTTAAAGCGAAAAACTAGGTACATAAACCAAAAAAAATTACAAATGTGTTACAACCATTAATAACTATTCCATATAATTCAACTTGTTTATATTTAAGCTTTACTTTAAATAAATTACAGGTGTATTCGAGATACAAATGAAACAAATTAACTTAAGAAACATATAATATATACAAAGAACAATTTAAACAAAATTCAACTCTAATTACGAACTATATAAAGTATAATATTGTTGAACAACATATTTGGTCATAAACTTCCGTTGGAGTAAAGCCAAGTACCGAAATCAAGAACTTGGACTACTGTAATCTGAATTATCTATCTCGAATTATTTCATTCATAAACTCACTGTAAATTGTTTTTTATTTAATGTATCTTATTTTCATATCTTTTGCATTTCTTTAACTGAAGAATTATACACATTATTTTGAAAGATTTCAAACTATTTTTTTTTTTTGCTTCACGTTATTTCCGCAAATATAGGTAGAGGGAACCTAAATTTGAGACACTCCGTTTCCCAGTTCTCGAGTCTTATTACCATAGAGAAGAAATGTAAGTTATCCATTCCCGCAAGTAGAAATTTAACTCACAACCGATGAGAGCCGGACGCAGTGCAGTGACCCCGATTTAATAGCTCCTTTCTGTATTCATATGTCAATGAACAAACTTTGACTTTGACTTTGACTTGATTGCATAGAATTGCATTCCACATGCAACATTCATCACGTAGCTAATAAACTAAATAATTATCTCTATTGCGACCGTCGTTTCACAGTAGGCCTGTAACTGTAGCGCCATGGTTTTGGCTTCGATCTTTGTGAAATAACTAAATTATATCCGCTTTGTTAGACTAATCACAGCGATAAGTTACGGAGGTGGTCAACACCTAATGTTATAGAAATTGGGCGGAATATGGGTAACAAAGAGCCTCAACACTAAGTCCTCTACTTACTCCCTGCTACGACGAACGAACTTGACGTTGCTTTTGTGCTCGTATTTCTATTTAAAAACATAGCCATAGAATAACATAAGCTTTTGTCTCTATTTTACGGAATTAGCAGTAAAAACATTGAGATAACTCATTCCGAGAGGAGTAGGTATATTTAAATAAAGTAAATGAATATTTTTTTAAGTTTTTACTTAAATTTCTTTATTCTATTGATTTTATATTTATATCTTAAATACAAAAAACGCCGTCGTTGATGTCGGGCAGTGCGGGATACAGCGTGATGCTAAAAAATAAAGTTAAGAAGACTACTTACTTTAAAAAATTTCGACGTAGTTTGATGAGAACGTATTAGAACACTTAGTGGTCAGAGCGCCTGGTCGGTTTCCAGGAAGCACGGGTTCGAGTCCCGCTACGTTCAAATTTTTATACGTTTTCTAAATAAATATTTTTCTTTCCTAAGTGTGGCATAACACTTTAGAAATGTTAAAATAAGTTAAGAAAATTTTTTCATCCGTACTTCAAAATTTTAAAAATATTTTTTTATATCAATATCATATCAAAGCTACGCTAAAATAAAATATTTTTTTATAAATACAATAACATTTTTGTTTTGATATGGCGTAACTGGAAACGTTTCAATGATAAGTAGATCTAATAAGAGAAACATTTATATTACAGACTATTTTTTATCTGTAGCTTCGTCTACGTGGTCTAATGACAATAGCTAAAAGATTTGTAACACATGATGTATACTCCCCGAGGTAATTCTAAATACAGGTATTTATTATTTGTAGCTCCGTCCTCCGCCTCTCACCGTTCCGGATATGGCGTGTTGGGTGGCGGTCCCCAACGCCGCATTCGTTGCCACTTGACACACCGGCGGGGACGCACTGGTGCGCGTCACCTTGGGGGGACGCCTTATCAGTGCGCTCTCCACTGATAAGGCGTCCCCCCAAGGTGACGCGCACGTGGCGGATGGAACGTTGCAGCCCTTGTAAGGGCTGGCAGGGGTCTCTACGGGCAAGCCTTCCATCTTGGACCCCCTATATATTACCGTAGCGTTTGGCGCTCCGTTCTCTCTGACTACCCCGCTAGGGATAAAGCGTGAAGCTAAGTTAAGTTAAGTTAGGTATTTATTATGTCAGCCACGTTATTAGAGATTCTTACGTTTAATCATACAAACTGAAACCAGACGTGGGCGCATAACGCAGGGGCAAAAGCGTGTGATGATAAACGCGACAAGTTGTGAATTCGAATTCCACTCTAGGAAATTAAACATTTAATATTTTCATTTCTTCCCTTCGCTGTCAAAGCAAAGCGCGACATTGACTTCCGCCACTCAATACACAATTTCTCCAGAATTCGGCGGAAAGTAGAGAGCGGAGTGTAACACTAGGCTCCCTCTGCCTGCCCTGCTTCAAGCGGGATGCAAACAAACGCTTTATCTTACAATATTAGTATACATATATACATCCTAAACCTACAACTATCGTACTACGCCATTATGCTTTTCAATTGCATCGTTAACCAAAATACTTCACTCGTAAGGAACTGACGTTTAAATTAACACGAATTAAAACCTATGGTGTGTGTAAACAATTAATGACAAGATCACCTTAATTAACTAGGGCTCAATGCTTGAGGACGCTTACGTTAGAAAACCCCATTTGATTTAAGTATGGTTAATGTATATATTTTGAAATATTTTTTTTATTTATTAGTGTTTATTAACAAAAATAATTAATTTAGATATAATTTATACTGCAAGTTGTATAGCGGAACTCAACGCTGTGGTTTTCTAATCAGATTGAAACAAAATCTATGACGAACCAGCAACTATTATATTCAGTCTAATCAGTGAAGAACGTATTTATATGAAAAATAGTATAAAAACATCTTTGACATTTTGTATTTGAGAAACATATTTTTTTTTTCAGTTTCTCGTTTATTCCGTATAGGGTGATAAGCAAAGCTAAGCTAATTGCAAAATATTCTATTCACCACATTCGATCCAAATTTTAAATATTACCTGTTGAGTAGCGGAACTGAACACCGCGTTTTATGAATTATTGGAGGTTCACATGGTCACTTGCGAAGAATAAATTTTGATACCTACATAGAGTCGCCAACATTCACACACTAACCCTACCCTGCGAGCACTACCACAATATTAGAGTACAGTAAAGCGCGACGCTTAGTGTCAGTTACTGCGCCAATATGTATATATGACACAAAGTTACGCCGAACTCCGCATATCGAATATTTTGCACACGATTGTACATACGCGGGCTTGTGTCTGTGTTTACAAACTTTTTGAAGTATTTATCGGGTTATGCTAGATTTTTCCGCCGAGTCGTCCTCGTGCTCAAATCGAATTTGCCAATAATATTGAATAACATACGACACATTTTAAGTGGCCGACGCCATTCGAAACACAGATATAGTGCATGATATCTATACAATACTAGAGGGCGCGCGCGGCTTCGCCCGCTTATTAGGAGTGAATTCTAAAAAAACCACGAAACACGTACTCAATAAAATATTTTTAACAGTCTGAATTTATTTTTTTTATAAAAATCGGTGGCAATTTAAAGATTTTTCCATATAAACTTTCAACCCCTTATTTGAACCCTTAGGGGGTGAATTCTTAAAAACCATGAAACACGTGTTCAATGAAATATTTTTAAGAGTCTGAATTTCAAATTTTATAAAAATCGGTGCCGATTTAAAAAAAAATCCATACTAACTTTCAACCCAAATTTCTTCCCTTTAGGGTTAAAATTTTTCAAAATCCCTTCTTAGTGGATGTCCAGATTATGAAAATGAATATCGGTCCAAATTTCACGTTTCTACCATCAGCGGTTACGGCTCTGCGTGCGTCTTACCTCAGTCAGTCAGCACAAGTCCTTTTATATATATAGATATACTTTTATAGAGAAATAAATCGTACATTTTTTTATATAAATTGTTTAAAAAAATACGTTTAAAAATTTAAAAAAAAACTATTTCGAGGGTAGGACAAGAGTTCAAGCCATCGGCGGCTAGGGCTGCAGAGACAGGTACCTCTTTATAATACGCGCCATCTAAATTATTAAAGTTATGTATTATAACCTAAAAGTCCTCGATAAATTAACTACCAAATATTATTTTTCAATTTGAACAAGTATTTCCTGAGATACGCGCGTTCAAAAAGTTCTCGAGAGACTCGAACCCGCGCCTCCTGGAAACCGACCAGGCGCTCTGACCACTAAGCCATACGTTCTCGCCAAGCTACGTCGAAATTCTTATAAGAATTTCGACATAGCTTCCTTCCTTCCAGGAGGCGCAGGTTCGAGTCCCGCTACGTTCAAATTTTTATACGTTTTTTAAATAAGTATTTATCTTTCCTAAGTGTGGGTTAACACTTTAAAAAAATGTTTAAAAAATAGTTTCCACGATACTTAGCGAAATGTCACTTACTTTCTCTGTTTATTGACGTGACTTGTCTGTGTGATATTATAAGCCGCAATATTATAAATGAAACATATAATTATCACGCATATTTTAATTACACACTTCAATATTATAACAAGAGGAATGTTTTAAAAATTTAAAGCTGATAATTACTGCGAAGAGAGGTGCATTTTCAATATCGATAGATAATTAAAATATATTTTTTTTATATTTTGAGGTCAGTCGTGGCGCAAGGGCACTAAAAATAACTGAAATACTCTCATAAAGAATGATATTTTTATTATTTATTGTTATTTAAATCAAACGCCGCTTAAAATGTTTTTTTTTTTGACGACCTAATAAAGAAAAAACTACTGATGCCACAAAATGCTCGTGAAAATTTGAAACTCGAAAACGAATATACTGTCTTGTTCCAGTTTTACCCGCATGCCCAGCTTTAGACTAAGTTACTATATAGGTGGTTAATGTCTGACAAGAACCTTGATTTTTTTATATTTTATTTAAGTAAAAGTTTCAAATGAGTTTAAATAACAAAAACCTTTTTTATTCGACGCATAATCTCGAATTTAGTTATAAAAAGCAGTGGTTATATCTACCCACCCTGCTATTTTTGATAAAGGCTGAAGATGGGAAAAATACTATCCTCACTACACATACACAACACTATAATTAACAAGGTAATTATTGCGGAATATAAAACCACAATACGCCTATTTAATTACTTAATTCCTATCACTAGTGGAAAGCATCAACATGTTTTCGTATATTTCTAGCAAACTTGAAAATCCAGACTTTCCTCTTTTAGGACCTAATTTAAATGCCCTAAAATTCTGGGGACTACTATTACCAGATAATCGTTTTAAAAGATTTCTTTACATATTTTTACATTTCACAGTAATCGTTTTTACAGCAACGGAATATGCTGAGATTTGGTTTGTTAAATATGACATGAATTTAACACTGACGAACTTAAAAATAACGCTTTTGGCGACAGTGAGTGTAAGCAAAGTGACCAGTTTTTTGATTCGGCAGAAACATTGGAAAGACATAATCGATTATGTTAACAGAGCTGACAAGGTTCAGAGAGGAGATTCAGAAGTTAAAGACACAATTATCAACAAATATACCAGCTACAGTAGAAAAATTACCTATTTTTACTGGATTCTTATGTATACAACGGTAATAATAGTCATGAGTCAACCAATTTTCAAGTATATACTGTCTGAAAATTATAGAAATAACATAAAAAATGGTACAGAAGATTATGCCCAAGTTGTCAGTTCTTGGGTGCCATTTGATAAAAATTCTCCGATTGGTCATATTTTTGCTTGCATGTATCAAAGCTACGCTGCTATTTACGGCGGTGGTTGGATCACCTCGTTCGATACAAATGCAATAGCAATTATGGTTTTTTTCAAAGGCGAACTGGAAATGTTGAAAATTGATAGCAGCAATGTATGCAGATCAGAAAACTTGGTTGAAGACAGAAAGGGATTTTATGATAAATTTAAAAATTGTCACAACAGGCACGTAGAGTTGATAAAGTAAGTATTTTTGAACATTTTTTTCTTAATTATGGTAATTTGAATCACTTATTTTAACTTGAATGTGTAGTTTATTGTTTGATACTGATTTATTGTCTATGCGTTGTGAAAAGTTTAGCTAATTTAATTATAAGCTGTTTCAAATAGTAAAAAAGTCTACATATTATACTTTAGATATATATTTAAACAACAATCGGCAATATTTTATTTGATTTTAATTTTCATGTTTGACATTTGTAAAATTTATACCTGATTTGTATTTGAAATTAGAATAAGAGGTTAGAAATTAAAATTAGAGATTATTGTTGGAACGTTATAAAGTACGCACGACTTTCAGTGTCGGAATATACTGTTTACAATGTACGATTAAAATTTAAATGAAATTTTAAATATACATTTGTTAGTTTTGTATTTGAACTAACATTAAATAGCATCTTAAATTTTTCAGGTTTTATGAGTGATTTTGTTTTTCATTTTCCATTTATTACACATTTATTGTTTCATTTTCGAACTCGCTACCACCGCTTTCAGCCAAGCATATACCAAGTCCAGTAGCATAGTATAAAGCATATGAAGAACTATAAATATATCCGACTAAAATATCAAGAGCTCAGCTTATTAGCTAAGCGAGTGAAACTTATACAAACATGTTTAAAATTCCCAGAACATACTAAATTGTTAATCTTATATAAATAAATGTCAAAGTCCTATATTTACAGACGTAAACTTAGTCAAAGTAAACTAATTCAATTAAATATATACTTAAGCACTGATATTTTAACTAACATGGCTTAATTTTACTGAATTATATAAATGAATACGAATTTTAACGAAGTCGTGATGCAGCTTGCAGTGCGAATTGCACTTACTTGTAGTAGTTTTAGTTGAAGAAAAATTAAAAATTATTTAATATACTTTTAAAATACGTTTTTTTAGAATAGAACAAGTGAGATACATTTACATTAGAGGATTATTAATCAAATCAACTGTATACAATAAAAAAAATAATTCTACAATCACAAATTAGTAATCAATTATCCCCAATCTTTTTTATCCACGTTTTTGATATCTGGCAAGCGGATTGTTCATTTGCATCGATCTCTGTTAGAGGCAATCATCCCTCGACACCACGCAATGTGGCGACTTGCTACGTTTCATTTTTGTAGAGTTACATAGGTATACGCCATTGCCCCTCCTGATATATAAATATGACTGCATCAACTGCAGCAGACATCAGACTGCAAAATTAAAAACAAGTATGACAAATATTTAAAGTCGGTTAATTTTTTATACGCCGCCAGAAATATCCTGTGTGTGGACACCCAATACCTCATAAATGATTGGAGCAATCTTGATGAAATTGAGACTATTCCCTATTTTAAAATATATGCCGTCTGCTTACCCGCTGCTTATCTGCTGCAGGATACAGCGTGAAGCTAAAAAATAATATTAATATTGTCTAACTGCAAGACACCTAGTGTGAATCCGCTCCGTACCTACTGTCCGTTGAATTTTCGAGTCATCATATTTTGAGTGGCGGAACCCAACGCCGTGGTTTGTCTTGTAATCAGAGTGCTAAGCGAACCTAACATATACCCCGTTACGTATACAGTTGTGCAACTGCGTACATTATGTCTCAAGGACTTTTATTAAAAATATTTATAAATGTCCACGTGCCAAAGTAAAGTATTTTACCTAAGTACTCTATTAACAGTTAACATAATAGAATAATTTGTATATACTTATAAAACAAACAAGTTATAATTTGAATACTAAGTTCGTTTGAAATTTCACACCCGACTGTAATTATTTAAATAATTATAAAATAAATTGAATTGAATAATGTATCAAATAATATTATGTTTCAGAAAAGACCAATTTTGTTAGGTGATGGGAAAAGGTTTTAAATTGGATATTTTATAGGTAGATTTAAAAAGTTTCTTTTATTTTGAGTGTGTCGGTATATATATTACCAGTGGGCACGCACAGCTTCGCCCGCGTATTTGCACCCTTAGGGGTGACTTCTAAAAAAAACAAGAAACACGTGTTCAATAAAGTATTTTTAACAGTATGAATTTGAATTTTTATAAAAATCGGTGGCGATTTAAAGATTTTTCCGTATAAACTTTTAACCCCTTAATTGAACCCTTAGGGGAAGAATTCTTAAAAACCATGAAACACGTGTTAAATGAAATATTTTTAAGAGTCTGAATTTCAAATTTTATAAAAATCGGTACAGATTAAAAAAAATTCTATACAAACTTTCAACCCCTATTTAATCCCTTTAGGGTTAAAATTTTTTAAATTCCCTTCTTAGTGGATGTCCAGAATATGAAAATAAACATCTGCCCAAATTTCACGTTTCTACCATCAGCGGTTACGGCTCTGCGTGCGTCTTACCTCAGTCAGTCAGCACAAGTCCTTTTATATATATAGATATTATTTTTTTCAGCTTCACGCTATATCCTGCATATAGCGGGGTAGGCAGAGAGAACCTAGTGTTAATACACTCCATTCTCCACTTTTCATAAAATTTTAGAGTCATTGCATTTTATAATCTACAGATATTATAATTATATGCACAGATATTGCAATTTTTTTAAAAAATAATCTCTAATATCTGTGCATAACATTAAAAATATCTTAGACCACAAGTCATTGTGATGTGAAAATAATATATATACTATATAGATGTAACGGTCACACTACATCCTACACTACTATAGAGAGTAAGTCATATGCCGTGTGAATAATTTAAAAAATATGATGTAAAAATATAATTTTCACATCACTATTCGAAAATAACGCTTATATATACAATTTTGTTGAAGTAAATACAATTCCAGTTAACGATTTCTCAACATTATAACATAATGATATCGGATTTAAATAAAAATAAAACATTATTAAAACCAAAATATTTACTAGATCAAAATGTGACTTTACTGAAGATGTCAGGCTTATTGCCGATAAACGGTAAAATTCACATAAAACATACAATACTGCTTTACTTGACAGCGTTTTTTGTAATCACTCAGTACATAGAAATATATATAACCAGAAATGATGTCCTCAAATTGTTACGAAATATAAAGTATTCAATGCTCAGTTCAGTGATAGTGGTGAAGGCAACATCATTTCTGTTTTGGCAAAAAAAATGGATAAGCATAATAGATTTTGTGAATGAAGTTAATTTAGAGAGATATAAGTCAGAAGACGCTATATCGATCAAAATCAGTGAGAACTTATTAAAACATTGCAAGTTTATAACAAAATTTTACTGTTATCTAACAATTTGTACAATTGTAATGGTGATAATACATCCGGCTGCCGAATATTATCTAACTTATGGTGAAGATAAATCAGCAAATCGAGAAGATTTTACTGATGATACAGAGAAGTATATACTGATTGCCCCATCTTGGGTGCCATTTGATAGAAATAATCTGATAGTATATCTGGGACAATTTTCTTATCAAGCTTATACAACTATACATGCAGGAATATTTATGGCCACTTTTGATACCTGTGCAGTTTGTATAATGGTGTTTCTTCGTGGAGAATTTGAATTACTCAGGATAGATTGCCAAAATTTATTTGGTACAGTTGATGCTCCTGTCACTATAGAGAACGCTAGATTTCAAATGACTAAATGTCATAAACGATGTAATGATTTGATGAAGTAAGTATGATATTTATTTAATGTGAAACGTTTATATTTATTTAAACGCTGTGCCGCGTTAGTCTTTAAGAATAAGTCGCGTTAATGAGTCACCATGTAGTAGCTCAAAGACAAATCGCAACGTAGATTTATGCCACTCAACACGCCATGTCTTAAAACGGATGATGGTAATTAAGAAGGGAATGGAGTTCCTTAACATTAGATTCTCCTTGCTCACCCTTCTAAAAAGCTTAAATAAATATTTTCCTTAGTTTTTTTTTTCTTTATATAATATAACCTACGTAGAGGTAAACGCAATAGTTGTGCTTTCTATTCGAGCGGAAAGTACAAAACGGAATAAAATAGATTGAATGGAATAGATAAAAAGTTAAAAGATTAAAGATGAAAACTTTAATAAATACATACATATACATACATTATTATATAACTTATAACATTGTAATTATATAAATTTCAGCATATAATTACAATATTATAATGAATATGAAATTCAGTCGAAATTTCACATTGCGCTACTGCAATTATATACGTCATTATAAATTGGTATCACATTAAATATATATTAATTAATATTTCTTATAGCGGGTAAAAGGTATTTGGTGATGGGAAATGAAATACATTTTCATTCGATATCTTTATTTTGAGTAAATTTGTAACATTAGAACGGTTTATACTCTAACTAAAAACTACAAAAAAAAACTAGAATTCCATAAAAAAAACCGGTAAAGTTCAAGTTGGACTAGCTCACTGAGGCTTCCGTACTAATTTGAGGATTGTAGGTCAACAGGAATACAACTCATAAAAATTGATAAACCTGAGTTGCAAGCATATACACTCAGTTCTTTTGAAATTGTGTACAAATATATTTATATGCTTATCTATGAAATACCTATTAATTTTCACATTTCAAATTTTCCGTCTTTTTTTACTGTAAGTTTTCACTTTGTGCCAAATTTCATAACTTTTTCTGTCTCTGTGAATAATCTCAATGCGCTACGAAAATATATTAAATTTATAAAATTAACTTGAGTTACAATGTAACTGATAACCATACATATAATTTTAAAAAATCGAAATCTAATGTTATTTTTTACTAACATATCTTTATAACGCATATTTTTGTATTTTTTGCCTTTAAAATTATAGTAAAATCTATATTTATATTAGAGTTACTTTCACGACACTATATTCCATATAACTTATAAGTATTATATGATAGAACTGTATAAAAGCGAAGTAGGTACTTGATAAATTACCATCATAAATGTTCCTTCACATTAAAATGACGTCACTTATAACAAAATTTCATTCCGCTTTGGAAGATTCCAACTATCCACTAATTGGTCGTAATGTTAAATTACTAAAAATGTCATATTTATTACCAGAACAGCCTGAATATAGACCCGCTGTAAGAGTGAAGGCAGGAATATTATTATCTTTTATGGTATTCTTTGTATTAACACAAGCAACTGATACGTTTATAAACATATTAAATATAGTAAAATTTTTAAGAAATATGAAATATGTCTTGATGAGCACAATGATTATTGCGAAAGTGTCTTCTTACATGCTATGGCAAAACAGATGGGAAAGCATTATACAATTTGTAAACGAAGTAACTGTGGATAGATTAAAAACTGATGATCAAATATCAATTAAAATTAACAAGAAAATGATAAAATATTGTAAAATTATAATTTATATTTACATCTATTTGACATCAGCTACTGTATTTTTGGTATTGATTCAACCAATATTAATATACTGTCTAAGAATGTATTCGTCGTTGGAGGATGATTTGGATAAATATATTCCAATTACCAATACTTGGGTACCATTTGACAAAGATAATCCGATAGTGTACTTGTTCAGCATGCTACTTCAGATATATGCAACGATTTACTCTTTAATATATATTGTGGCGTTTGACGCGAATGCTGTAACCACGATGGTTTTTTTTCGTGGTGAACTAGAATTGCTGAGAAGAGATTCTCAGTTTTTATTCGGTACAAACAATTTGGTGAATGAAGAAACTGCTAGAGTAAATTTAAGTAAATGTCAAAAGCGGCACCAGGATTTGGTGAAGTGAGAATTCAAATAGTATTTTTAAATTTGTGTTTTATTTATCAGTTTTTATGGAATAAATAAAACAACGATAGAAATTTATATGTCCTTAATCATTTTTTCTGCTTCTTTAGAAATAGTTTTTGTAAATGTTTTTATTAATTGGTGGTATTGTTAATAAATTATTGATATTATTATAAATAGAACAACCTTTAGTTGAGGTCAGTCGTGGCGCAGGGGCACAAGCGTACAACTGTAAACGCGACAGGTTGTGAGTTTGATTCTTATCTATACAAAAAACCTTACCAAGTACACAAAATTTTCGTTTTGCACAAAGGAACTTTCTTTAATTATTATCATAGAAATCTGTTCGTTCTTCTTAACTCCAATTATGGGCCAAAGCGTAATGCTATAAAATCTGTTACCTTATAAATCATCAGACTTATCGAACAATCATAGAACGATAATAATTTGTACAACATATGTAAACTTTAATTATTAATCATAACATAGAAAAAATATTTATTTTAATAACATCCGCTTTAAGTTTTTGTTATGTTATTGCCAAATTATGCAAAATCTCTACCAAATTTGTAAAGTTTGTAATAATCTGATGTACATATAAGCTATATTATTTTAAAATTTTATCTTCATCTATTCAGTAGTTTTTGCGTGTAAAGGGAACAAACATACATATATACAGCCATACTCACAAACTGTCACTTTATTTATGTATGTGCTATAGTCGAGACTGTCTGTGGCACACTGGATAACCGTCTTACTGTTTATGCAATGGTTGTGGAATCCTCATTTGGAGAAATGATCATATTTTAATTATTTTCATTCTATCCAATTATATTTAAATTATATTCATATCATTCAGTTTTAAATATTTTATATTTTCATTTCCTTGTTCTGGTAACGAGGAAAAGCGTACCGTTGAGATCCGTCACTCATCACTTGCTGGTCATCTAGAGAATTCAGCAAAAGGTGGGGAAAGATCGTGTCTTAATGGGAATGAAGTGTGTTAACACTAAGCTCCTAATTTCAAATTCCTTCTGGCAACCCTTTTATGTGCGGGATACAGCGTGAAACTAAAAATACAATACATCGATTTACGTCCGTTAACACGCAACATTTTGAAAACTGAGTGAAAATGGAGGAATGGAGTGCATTAACGCTACAAGTAAACGTGAGGCCATTAGTAGCTAGGTTTTTATTTTATAGTCCATACAAACTAAATTGCGGGCTATAATTTTTGTAAGCAAATATAATAATTTCATTATCATCTTGTTCCAGATACGTCAAGTTATTCGATTCTTGTCTTTCACCGATTATGCTGCTATACGTGATCGTGTGCTCCGTTATGCTGTGTGCAACTGCTTATCAATTGACAGTATGTAATGGGAAATTTTACTCATCTCTTCTTGTCTTTTATTTTACTATAAAAGAATAGAAGCTATAATATATATATAAAATGAGAAGCTATAAAAAAATATAAATAATGGAATTACATTGTTAGTAATTTTGTTCGTTCGCATTAAGCAGTGTATACAGAGGTAACCTAGTGTTAAGACACTCCGCTTCCCACTTTCCGCCGTCTTTGAGACATTACGTTTTAAAGTCGGAGGAATAAAAATAGATTAAATATCATTCCCCTGAGTGGGGGTCGAACTCACAATTTTCTCACTAGATTCCCTCTCAATAAAAACCGTGAAGTTGTTTTTTTTATTCATTATTTCTTATAGTTGTCTTATTATTAATATTAATTATTTCTTAGGTAGAAACGAACGCAATGCAAAAGTTTATTACCGCTGAATATCTTATATTTGGAGTGTCACAACTGTTCATGTTCTGTTGGCATAGTAATGAAGTGCTTTACGTTGTAAGTATTTTTATAAATACTTGTTAAAACATATTTATAGAATTATGTACTTACTCCATTTGTAAATGTATTTTAATAAATGTTGAGGCCATAGCGGCGCATTAGCCGTTAGATAAAGTCAAAATTAAATATTTATATTTTTTTGAATATCAAATAATTTATCCGAAATAATAATTTGAGGCTAGTCGTAGCGCAAGGGCATTGGCGTGTGACAGCAAACTCCACTCGAGGTTATGAATTTGATATCTACTATCTCTTTTCTTCTGTTGTTTGTTTGTTATTTAAAAACTTTTTCATGTTTAAATTACAGAAGAACTGGAGAAATTCCTACAGGAACGAAAAAAAACAAAATGTTCCATTCTATATCTTAAACTTCCTATATTTTTTGCAGAGTAAAGATTTATCTCTAGGCCCCTATGAAAGCATGTGGTGGACACGCAGCGTCTCCGAGCAAAAGGATATAAGTATTCTTACAGATCAATTCAATAAGGAAATAGTATTTAGCGCCGGCCCTTTTACTAATATTACTGTTGCTACTTTTATTAGCGTAAGTTAATATAATTAAAAAATGAATCAGCTTCACGCTGCATCTCGTACACAACAGGGTAGGCAGAGGGAACCTAGTGTTAAGACACTCCATTCCCCACTAGTTAATAGTTTTATTAGATTCAAACCGTATCCTGCATATAGCATACCAGAGGGAGTCTAGTGTTAAAAACTCTGTTCCCCATTTTTCGCCCAATTTTACGGACATTGCGAGTTATTAAAAGTTTTAAGATAAAAACAAGCTTAATAGATTATTTTTATTTCCAAACTATCTTTTTTAACATTTGAGTTAATCATAATATTAAAATATTATATATTGCAACCGTCGTAGCACAGCGCCACAGCGTACTTGCCACTCCAACTCGGAGAAACTCTCTGTGGTACTCGATTTGGTAAGAAGATAAAGCGCGGCGTTGAGTTTCGCCACTCAACACATAATACCTCAAATTGAGCACTATGTGCGGATCTTAACATGCGTTCCCTACGTTTACTCTGCTTATATGCGGGATACAGCATCAAGATTTAGTTTGGATGATTACGCATAGACGACTAACAAAATAAAATAACAAATTTGAATTTATTTAATAATTTTATAACATAATTTTGCTTTCGACAAAATACTTGTATAAATAATAATTTAAACTTATTTCAGATTTTGAAAGGAGCGTACAGTTACTATACACTGTTGAGTCAGTCTGAAGAAGATTAATTTAAAGTGTAAACACTAACAGTGCAACAGTATATTGCTTTTAGTGTAGTTCAAATGGAAGCTTTATAGTGAATATCTAGAATAATTCAAATGTTCATAATATTTATTTTAATGGCACACTTCATCTTCGCCCATACATTGTTGGCTGTTTCCAGTTCCTGTAGAAATTTCGAGAAATCTTCTCTTAGAACTTCAATTTTCTAAATTTTAGGTAAAATATTAGACTTTCCGTAGTATTTTTTTAAAATAAATGAGAGTGAATTTGATAGACAGGAATCTATATATCTATATCATTATTTACAAATAAAAAATATATATTTTTCTGTCACAAATACTGCTTTGATACATAGTTTACTTTATTATGCACAAAAGCAAAATTACGTGTACATCATAGTATATTACTAATTTGTCTCTGTAAAAGAATCTATCGTGGCGCAGTAGCACAAGTGTGGCACTGTAAACGCGCTGGTTGTGGGTTCGATTCCTACTCGGGGTAATAAAATATGTAATATTTTAATTACCTCGCTTTAGTAAAGAACGGAAGTATCGTAATGGACACGAAGCGTCTTAACTTTAGGTACCCAAGATATAGTGAGATGGTAAAAAAAATCCTATAAAGGCTATCGTGGTCCAGTTGCACAAGGCTGTGTTTGTAAGCAGGCAGGCAGCAGTTGTGGTTTCGATGAATGAACAAGGCAAAGCCTGGTGGTGAGTTCCTCCACTTAACACGCAATGTCTCGAAACACAATAGGTTCCATCTGTCTATCCTTCTATGCGGGAAAAAGCGTGAAGCATTTTTTTATACTACAATATTCCATTTTAAACAGCTTGTCTCAATATATTATTATGTATGTTGTAATGAAGCACTATCTACTTATAAGTACAACGAACAAGTACGAGATTTGATTAAAGTTATAGATAGCTTATGTTAGATAAAATATAATAAAAGCTTTATTTTGTATTTGTTTTTAAATCTACCCTTAGAGATATGTTATTTTTGGCAATGTCGACCTGACCTTAAAAAAAATATGGGCAGAAAGAACCAAATATTAATATACTCTGTTTTCCAATCTCTGCCCGAATTTCGGATTTCAACACCGCGCTGACTTACCAGAGAAAGGAAATAACAATAACATTAATATAGTAAAGGGCAGCATGTGACTGTAAACACGATGATTGTGGGTTCGATTCCCACTTGGGGAAATGAAATTATTATCACGCAAAACTTCAAGAATTCGGCGGAAACTGGGAACGGAACCTATAACTAATATTTGAATTTACAGCCATATTTTAAAATTAAATATTGTTAACTTGTTATATTTACTGGTAATAATATGTCTTACTTATCTGTAATATGATGGCAGCTATGTTGATAATTAAATCCATACCTATATTATAAATTCGAAAGTAACTCTGTCTGTCTGTCTGTCTGTCTGTCTGTCTGTCTGTGCCGCAATCAGGGCCAAACCGCTAATTCAATTGTAATAAAATACTCATACAGAGATACTTGAGGGTCTTCGCATGAACATAGGTTACTTTTTTTTCTCATATTTGTAATATTGTCGATATATACTAATATATTAAAATATTTTTCAATTTGACAGGCAATTTATTCCGCCATGTTAATAACAACCGACCGTTGCTAAGCAACGGTTTGCAAAGTTTATTTGTTGTTATAAGCAAACGTCACCCAAAATGAGCTTGCTTAACGCATACATGGCGTGCGCCGACTCAACCTTATGAGATACATAAAAATAATGTTTTACAAAAATATTGTCCTTTAAATAATGTTTAAAAAAGTCCGCGATACACATACCATATTTATCTCTGAAGCTTGAGCAAAGTAACACAGTAACAACAAGTAACCATTTTAATTAATTTACTTTATAATTATCGGGTTTTTGTTGTATATATTTTCTATAATTTGATATTGATCCTTATGAAAATGAATATAATAGTCACTTTTTGCATTTCATCTAGATTGAAATTATAGTTTACTGTAACATTCTGTAACATTCTAATAAATAATTAAGGAGATGTCACTGATTAGAAATAACCTAGCATACGACCGGCATAGTATGACCGACGCGAACGGGCAGATGACTGACGGTTTTGTAAATTTTCATACATTTTCGAACTACTGTTAATTTTTATATAATTATTTGCTGTTTATAATTAATTTATACTTTTCTTTGGTTCTTCGCTTATTCGAGGAGCAGATTAGTTAGATTTTCATAAATTTCTTGGTGTGGTGGAAGTTGTAAGGAGAGAATTGTTGGTTATTTCATCTTGGTTGGATGGTCATCTATACCGTTGTTATACACTTAATAAATTGTGGTTTTAGTTTTCAGGGATTTTATTTGATATTGCTCGCAAAACTTATCATATTTAATGTAGAAAGGACTTTAGTTATTTCATATAGTATCTATGTACGCGCGCAAGGAAAACGAGTAAAAAGATTTTTCCCGGGTAAATCAGTAAAATCGATCACTGAAAGTCCAATAAAAATTAGTTCAGTTATTCTGGATATTAGCTCGGGGAAATAGAAAGAGAGAAAGAGATAAAATTATTAATAATGTAGCTGGTTTTGTTTAGTTTTTTTATTAATATTTTATTATGGTTACGTTTACTTATATTTTTTTTTATTTAAATTAGTTACATATTTTCACAAACAATTTCCTAAATATATCTATAAGCATTCGTAAAGTTTAAGCGGGCGAAGCCGCGTCCGGGTCCGCTAGTACTAATATAATAAAGCGGAAGAGTTTGTTTTTTGGTTTGTTTAAACGCCAAGATCTCTAGATCTACTGGTCTGATTTACTTTTTTTGTTTTGTATGAAAGATGCATTTTTCAGAAGTGCTATAGGCTATATAAGATTACGATGTAAATCTTAGCCTTAAATAACGAAATAAAAATAATAAGGAACGCCATAGAATTATTTGAAATTGCTTTAAGCGCGTGCGCTGCACATATTGCTTATTATATTTTATGTTTGTCATACAATGTCAGTATGTTGTATGACAAACATATTCAATTTTTTTAGATCTGTAATAAACTCCGTTACGCCATATATCTATCTCTTATAAATAAGACATTTTGGGACAAAAATATTTGAAAATTGTAAGTTGATATTTCATTGATTTTTATTTCACATGTATATTGAGACTTATGAGCAAAAGTTATTTCATCATCAAGGAAATATAATGTAGATAATCTTCGGCTTTTATAGCATGTGATTTGGACGTATACTTTTCGAGAAAATGTAAAATTAAAATAATTCAACGCTCTGTTACGGCCGCAAACCTAGGCTCGAGTCCTGCGGGGGCCGTCCTTGCCGCCGATGACGTCCTATCATACAGCCACGTAGTGTTCTTGATTGATTGTATTAATCTGTTGGCAAACGCAGCATAATAATAAGTATTATAGGTGGTATGCGGGCGAAGCCGCGAGTGGGCCGCTAGTTACCTATATAAAATTCATTTTCTCCGAGATAATATCCTATATTGGGTTGGAGCAGTGAAGGCGAGTGTTAGTGCATTGTAAAGGGGCTTTGAAGCCTACACCCGCCTTCGCGGCACTGCTCCGAGCCTAATAGTATAAGTATTAAATTAATTAAATTGCTGTAACTAAAACATTCCAAGAAGAGTATACCATTTTAATTTCGAAGATACTAAAATCCGATTTTAAATAATAAACTAAAAAGTAAAAAATAAATTGACTTAACATTAAGTAAAACGTACTTTGAATTTATAATTTTATAATTTGAAGTCTAAAGCTACAACAACCCTAAATAAAAAAGTGTTACATATGCTTCATATCATTACTAAAAACGTACATAAAAAAGTAGTCCCCTGAATTAGGAACCTCTCTCTTTTTAGAAAAGGATTGAAATTTGATGAAATTGATTGATTGAAAATAAGAACATCGTTTTTTGAAGTTGTACTTGTAGTTATTATAGTATAATTATATTTTTCACTTGTTCAAATCTACTTGTTCAATTTCAACCGGATTCCATAATCAAAACCAAACTTCCACCAAACTATCCTTATACCAAACGGGAAGTACTAGCTTTCGAATACAAAAAGAATAATCAAAATTAGTTCACCCAGTCAAAAGTTCTGAAGTAACAAACATAAAAAAAATATAGTCGAATTGATAACCTCCTTTTATTATAAAACTCAGTTAATACTGGCGTCAAATTATTTTAATTGCAATTGTCTTCTAGTCTAGAGTAGTGTTAATATAAGTTAGGACTTTGCTAGTAAAAGTGGTCACGTTGTTAGACAAGTCATAACAATTATATTAAACTTATTGTTCCTCGTATCGACAGGCTTTAGTATACACTAATAAACTTAGACCCTCACATACTTGTATGTCTAAATTAATTATATTAAAAAATATATTTCTTGAGGCCAGTTGTGGCGCAGAGGCACAAACTGTGACTGTAAACTGTAAAGCGACTGATTGTGGGATTTTTTTATGGAAAAGGACAAGGCCACCGAGCGTGCGTGTCACCTGATAATAAGTGATCACCGCTGCCCATGGACCCGTGCAACACCAGAGGAGCCAGGCAGTGCGTGATTTTTTTAATTGAATCAAAAGTTCCTGAGATGAGTGCGTTTAACCAAACAAATTCTTTAGTTTTATAATATTAGTATACATTTCGTCTATTCATTTTTAGATTCATGCTGTGTGTATCCCGCACTCAGCAGGGCTAGAGAACCTAGTGTTAAGATACTCTGTTCCCTATTAGTCGCCGAATTCAAGGAACATTGCGTGTTAAGTGGCGTAACTTATCGCCGCGCTATACCGCGTTACTAGGATGAGAAATAAAAATATTATACAGAGTGTTTTCCTCAGCACCACTTTAAATGAAACCACTGTTTTAACTACTCTATAAAAGCCTATTACAATTTAAAAAAATATTTTTTCCCAAAAATAAAAAAGTTATATTTTCAAACAAAATAAATGATAAAATAATCGTTGTAAAATAAAGCGCCATTTGTCAAGAACTACTCACGCAGACATAAACCTATCTAAGGGAAGTCGCCACATCCGCCTTTAGTAGTTTTTTTGCCTGTAGTAGTATGTGTTTACGTTATTGGTATCTATGCGTAACTGCGTCACACGAAATACAGGTATGGATAAACATCGTAAAATGAAAATAAAATCCTAAAAAACTGTTGAGGTATCTTGATTAATTTCTTTAGGTATGGGCTTAAAATATTTTGCCCTATATGCTGTTCCCATAAAAGGAGCGCTGACACGTCCACCCTGTATATTTAATTTCCTCGAATGAGGATCAAACCTACAACCTCACGCGTTTACAATCGTACTTTATTCCACTGCGCTACGACTGGCCTCTTCATTAATAATAGATAGATATAAAATAATTTCATCAATGTGCGTTGTTATTGTTGTAGGAAATGCTTACTTTATTTTAAAAAAGCCATCGTGGCATTGTGTTCGCACCTGTACATGCGATAATGGAGAACACATCTCTGCGTTAATTTCGACCACTCAACGGGCAGTATTTCAAAATTTTGCTAAAGTTGGAATACCTGCTGGCGATTTAAAGGTAAAAGGTTGTGGTCTCTTTAAATACCAATATATTTAAAAGAATGAAGTGTAAGAATATGGAATGCTTTACTAATAGATACTTCTCAAAATATAAGTGACTAGTTATAGCTCCTAACCACGTTTGCGTAAAGTAGGTAACGCAAAACCTAGTTTTTCTCGTTCTCCCTGAGTAGTCCCCTATATTCCCCAATAATCTGTTATGTCAAATTTCAACGATCCACGCCACTGAGTTATGGCCCTGCATTGTATTTCAGTCACATACGCCCAATATTAATAACCTATCTCCAACGTCAATCTTAGATTGTTTCATATATTTATCCAATTTAGAGACTGGATAAATATATGAAACATCTAAGATTGACGTTGGAGATAGGTTATTAATATTGCGCGTTAGTGACGGAAGAGTTTTATAATTATGAAAGTATATAAATTATAAAAATAATACAGATTATGAGATCTACTATTATAATTTCTTTAAAGAAAAACTATTCATATTCAAGGAACATCTACACAAAATATTATAATAGTGCATAAAAAGTGTACTTTAAATCCAATATTTAATACAGAAATATTGAAATAGAGGCCTTTGTAAGAATTGAAAAGAACTTCCTCTTCGTACTAATCTTCCTGGGATTGACTTAAGAGAGTATAATAACTGTAAGCTCCTTTCAAGATCTGGAAAATTATACATAATTATAAATTATATAATTTTAAAAATTTAGCTTAATTATTAAGGTCAACACGGGACTGTCAGGGAAATGAGTGTATTTAAATACATATTTAATATTTTCTTTTACCTGTTCCAATAGTTAAAGTGAGGCTATGAAATCCGCCACTCAACACGGAATGTCTTGGAAATTAGGCAAAAAGTGGCTTAACATTAACCTGACACTCCGTTCCCCAGGTCCTTGTTATCAGAAATTAAAATAATTTATTCCCCTGAGTGGGGATCGAATCCACAACCATCGCGTGAGCCATCTGACCTGACGAGTGTAAAGTCAAGCGTTGTTCCACAGTGTTGTATTTACTCGTAGACGTAATATGCTACTTTAAAGGTGATGCCAAACTGGGTCTCTTTTTTTATTTTATTAGCTTTTGTTTCGAATGTTAAGTATTCAATTGTAAGTTTATTTTAACTCACGTTAATAAAAGTTGTAACAGTGATACTGCTAAAAGGGCCAGCGCTGAATACTATTATTTTATCCAGTTGATTTGTTAAAATATGGATATTCTTCTGTTCGGACAAACTACGCATCCACCATATACTTTCATAAGGACCTAACATGAGATCTTGACTCTGAAATATATAACATTTGTCTAATTATTTCTCTTACGCCTCATTTTGTCTCGAACGCGGAGTTGAACACGGCAACATTACGTGTAGTGTGACGGAATAGTAGTAAAATGTGTAGGTTGATGAAAGTGGATAAGGTCAAAGAGGTATTCAAAGGCTGTAACGCTTGAAGCTCCGCTCCCTCTGGAAACTCCGGTACGGATGAAAA
This sequence comes from Heliconius himera, assembly GCA_021202915.1. NCBI lineage: Eukaryota > Metazoa > Arthropoda > Insecta > Lepidoptera > Nymphalidae > Heliconius > Heliconius himera. The sequence continues at coordinate 660,741 of JAJHJA010000279.1, forward strand.
GTGAAGCTTAAAATATATTTTTCGATCTGTTTAGCAAAAGGTAAATGACTTGTAGATTCTCTGATTCTGATCCTTAGTAAAGTAATTTATTTTTCTGAAATTTTAGAAGGTATCGACAATATATTGACACGCGCTATGAGTATCATTGTATAAAATTTTACCGCCAGCAACACTCTAGTACTAAAATTTTCTCAGTAGCTTCTTATTATTTCACCGTCTTTCTCATATCAAAAATCACAAGATCACCAGTGGGTTAGATTAAACTTTAAGACGCGCCTTCACACTATTTAAGAATACTTACAGTGTAATATGCTTCGTTACTGTGCCAACAATATAAGAACAGTTGTGATACAGCGAAAATGAGGTATTCAGCTGTTATTATCTTTTGCAATGGTTCGTTTTCAATCTGTAATAATAATAGTGTTAAACCATTTCTTTATTTAGATTTGACTAAATGATTATTTATTTGATTGTAGCATGGTTGCATTTTCTTCAGTCTGGTAACGCGGCGAAGCGCAGCGTTAAGACACTCAACAGTGAGCGTAGGAAAAAATAGAATAGTCTAGTGCCCACGGAATTCACGTTGGCTGAAAAAATCACCTTCTTGACCTCGAGACGTACGAGTATCTTATTGATTATAACAAACTATATAAAAACACTTAAGAAAGTACTATTACAAATGAATTAAATCATATTTCAAGAAAAAATATTAAATAATATTAAAAAGAATACGGTAAACAAAATTAAAATACTAAGCCTACTAACACAAAATAATAAACAAATAGACAATTAATAACACCACAAAACACAGTCCAAATAGTAAAACAAAAGAACTACTCTTTATTAAGGAAAGAAATGAAGTGATGGCAAATGTGCAGCAGAATAAAAGGTCTTATATCGCTCGAAGCGTGCTTAAAAAATTCTAGAAAAATGTAAGTAGGAGATTTTACATGTTTCTAGGATTTTTTAATAACCTCTTATCAACACATTAAAATCGACGACATTAACCAACAATATACAAACAAATCATGATTAACAACACGTGAGAGTAAAATTTGTGGATATTGACAACTACGAAAATCATATATATATAATGTATACATTAGTTGCTAAAAGTTACAAAAAAATCGAAGGAGTGGAATATATCTATAAAAAAATCAAATCAGCTTCACGCTTTATCCCGCACACAGCAAAGTAGGCAGAGGGAACCAAGTGTTAAAACACTCCGTTCCCCACTTTCCGCTGAATTTTGGAGGCATTCCGTGTTGAGTGGCAGAACTCAACGCCGATCTTTGCCTTGACACCAGTGCGAAGAAATAGAAATATAAATTTGATTAAATATTTCATTTGCGCGAGTGGCGATCGAACCTACAAACGTCGCGTTACAGTCACACCCTTGTGACCCTGGGCTACGACGGCCTCTGGAATATATCTAAAGATAGTAAAAACCCTCAAAACTACTTTATGCGCCATAAAAAACTTCTATTGAAATCTGTCATCATATACGTGTTCGTATATCTTAGTAATGTCATCAAAATATGTATATGGTAAAAATAAATTGAAAAAAAATTGCGGTACTCTTTCAAACAAAAAAAGAATTATCCAAATCGGTTCAGACGTCTTCGAATAATCGCTGAACATACATTAAAAAAATAAGAAAGATTCCGACGAATTGAGAACCTTCTTTTTTTGATACTCGGTTAAAAATAAATTTGGTTCAAAACTACCACGTTGAATATATGATATGAGTTTAAATTTATTTTAAATACTTGCTTACCATAAATTGATAAGCAGTCGCGCATAACATACATGAGCAGATGACAACGTATACTAACATAACTGATGAAAGGCAGGAATCAAACAGTTGACTGCATCTGAAAAGATACACGCACCAAATAGCAAATCTGGTAACAAATATATCAAAAAAGGATATGATTATATTTTTTAATAGACAGAGAAAAAGATGAGAAACGGTATTATTTATTATCACGAATTCTATCTAAAATAGTGCTGTATTTAGGTGTTATATAATATACTGCCTAAAATTCGTTCTTTTTTCGGATCTATAGATGACTTTAGTTGACACGCTATAGAATCGGATGCAATGGATCCTTTGTACCTTGTAGCATGGCCCTTATAATTTTAGATCATGTGAATGTGTCAAAATTTTAAACATTTATTTAAATTAAAGCCATCTACAAAAAATGTTATTATTCGTACAATATTTGTACGAATAATAACATTTTTTGTACAATTTATACAAGCTAGCTTTTATTTAGTGCTTTCCTAATATTGGGGTTCCTCAAGGTTACTTTTTATCTCTTATTTATCGTTTTACTATTATGCTTATGATCTGTGAATTTATACTACTAATCGTTACTGGTCATTAGGGATACTGCAAAATCTATAGAGCTAAATATTTATAAAATGTGGAATAGCAAATCACGTGGTCACGTTAAATTTAAAATTATGGCCTACTGGGCTAGAAGAATAATAAAGGAGTTTCAGATTACGGTTCATTTTCTTAGGAATAATATAGTATAGTTGCATTATTACCTAACCAAATCATTATGTCGCTTATGGCATTTGGCTAATCTAGCTTTAGCCTCTTCTTTTGACGCAGGCTCTTCGATAGTTCCAAATAAAATCTGACAGTCCCTTCGAAGCAATTCTAGTTCACAACAAACGAAAGTCATAACGGCAATTGCGTTAGTATCGTATGATGTTATCCAACCACCAGAGTAAATAAGTGGTAACATTTGACAAATAATCATAATAATATATCCTGAAGACGTCCTTTTGTCTACTGGTAGCCAAGAATTCACTACTTCTAAGGGTTTTTCTTTACCGCTCTTCAATTTTTCTCTATACGACGATGACAGAGAAAATTGAACTGTCGGCTGTATAATCATCATGGCTAAATAAGTTAAATAAAAATACAAATACGTCACAATTTTGCTTTGAAAAGTATATTTTAGATGAATATCTTTCGATACTTTGTCCTTTGTTGTCTTTCTCTCCTCATCAACCTTTGTTATGAAATTTAGGATAAACTTCCAATCTTTCTGCCATAAAATACATGTACTCACTTTCGTAACATTCACAGAAGCGAATATAGCATATTTAACATTACGCAAAATCATTATTATTTCTGACCGACTTGTGAAAAGTTCCATCCATTGGGTTACTATAAACATTAGTACACAAGCATGAAAAATGAAATATATTAATTTCAGTTTTTTGTTATTCTCCGGTAATAATAACCCAAAAAATTTCAACAATTTAATATTTCGTCCCACAAATGGTTGATTTGGATCTTCTAAAACATTGAACAGTTTCTGTATGAATGATTTCATGTTTTTTTTCTGTAGTTCTGCCGTTACGAAATGAGCATGAATATAGTGGCATGGACTACATTTATACAGCTTTTATAATAGTGCGAACAAATTAAACATTCACGCTCAATTAGTATTTAATCGCTTAATATTAATCGTTTAAGAAAATTAAATGTAATAAAATTAATAAAATTTAAAAGTAAATAAAATTTTCAGATTAATTTAAGAGTTTTAGGTCCTTTTACAGCAATCAATAACAATAATGTTCAAATAATGCCTGTCTGCTTATCAGCTGCAATATACCAACCTGTATCGATAAAATTTTGTACGGGATCGATACTTAAAGGTAACAAATAAAAAGAAAGATTTCTGGGTAAGCCGTTTATTTATTTTTCAAAAGTAAATCTTAAGGCCATCTTGACGCTGGGTCACAAGCGTGCGACTATACGCGACGATTGTGATTTCGATTTCACATGCTATATTCATCATGCTCTGACAACAAAGCAAAGCTCAGCGTTGATTTACCTACTCACGAATGCCTTGAGAATTCGGCGGAAAGTGGGAAACGGAAGTGTCATAATGGGATTGAATGGGAAATTCCTTCTGTCTAGGGAAGACTATGCGCAGGATACAGCGTAGAGCTAAAAAAAATGTTGTAGCTTCCCGCTGTATCCTGAATATAGCAGGGTAAGCAAGGGGAACCTAATCATAAGACATTTCATAGTTCGTACCTAGTCTTCTGAAAAAAATCTGAGATATTATGGACTCAACGTGCTTTGTGAGCACGTGAGTGAGAAAATGAAAATAGTTCATTCATTCGACTAGGAATCGAATAAAATAAACGTCGCTTTTACGGTCAGACACTGTGCCACTATGACACGACGGCCTCAATAAAATAATATACTATAGTAATGTAATTGTTAGTCAATGTTCAAAAGGCATACAATTTAAGTCAAAAACAAATGACAGTAATTTCATTTATAATTACTTTGAAACACTTTCATAATTCTATATGAACGTGAGAATCATCTTATGTGGTATTAAGCTTAATTAAATTATTTAATAGCTTTGTAGAAATGCTTATTGACGTCATTTTTACAGTTAAACTGTAAGAGCGGGCATCAGTGGTGTTTGATGGTTATTTTTTTTTACAAATACACTTTTTTCTCCTAGTTCTGAAGGTTTTTTTTCATTTGGTGAATAAATAACAATAACTTAGAGTTCAGTATAGCATATTCTATATGCAATGCTTTTTAGCATTATTATATGTGGTATAAATAAAAATATATATAAAGAACCATAAATTCTTAAAATATATTCTTAACATCTTCGTGGCGCAGTGGCAGAAGCGTGCGATTGTAAACATGAAGGTTGCGGGTTTGATTCCCACTCGGCGAAATGGAATATTTAATACTTTTATTTACACGCCCTGGTAACGAGATTGGTTGTCGATTGGCAACGGCCTGAAACTCGAAATTGGAACGGTATCTTAACACTTGGTTCCTAGGTTCCCTCCCTCCCCCACGTATGTGCAGGATAGAGCGGAACGCTAAAAAAACTACTTGCATATATTATTAGGAAATAGTAACAAAATTGGGTAAACAATGAATAAATTTAATTAATTTAAATAGAATTTTACAATGCAATATCACGTACGTGAAACACCTATAATTTATATGAAACTAGCGGCCCGCCCACGGCTTCGCCCGCTTAAAATACATGATTATTGATTTAAGCAGAATTGATTGACAACTATAATAAAATAAAATAAATAAATAAATCAGCTTCACGCTGTATCCCGCACACAGCAGGGTTAACCTCGCCACCAGAACGAAGAAATGGAAATATAAATTTAAGTTAATATTTCATCTCCTCGAGTGGGGATCGAACCCACAACCAGTTGGTTTTACAGTCACACTTCTTGCCGCTGCGCCACGACTGGCCTTGTTTACTTTATTGTATAAAATATTGTATAATAGTGCTTCAAAAATATATATTTTTATCAACAGTCATATAATCAACACGTTTCGAATGTCATTCTTTAGCCAGGGTCATACCAGCGCGATTTCTATATAACATTCGCTGGCAAGCTAATGCCTTGAGTTCATTCAAATGACGATAACTTTTTTTTTAATGAACCGATTTTGATGAACTAAACTTTAGAACCTAAATTGAGTTAAAACAAAGCAATTGGTGAAATTTTCAAGTAAATCGGTTCAGTAGTTTCAGAGAAAAATGCGGACAACAATATGTCGACAGACAGACAGACAGACAGACAGACAGACAGACAGACAGACAGACAGACAGACAGACAGACAGACAGACAAGAAATTCAAAAAAAATCTTTTTGCTTTCTATTAGTCTTTTTAAGTGTCCCTCTATCCATTTCAGTCAAAATTACTAAATGTACAGACAAAATATTTTTACTGTCTTATTATATATAGAGATAATTTCAAACAAATTTATGCAATTTTCGAACTAAATAGATATTAATGACTTAATGGTGAATTTGAAATTATATACGTTTACGAGTTGCAACCCGCAACTTCATTTGCGAGGATTAAAATCCTTTTCTTTTATGATAATAAACGTCGCAATATTTTTCAGTTTTACTTACATGCTTCACTGATCATTTGTTTCTTTTTAATTAGCAAAACCAAAACCGACCGCGGTTGAGGGTTCGATGCCCATTTGGTATCAAAATGAATTGTTTTACTTTCCACGCTCTGGTGGTGGAAGACAAAGTGCGGCGTTGAGTTTTACCACTCAAAAATCCGGATAAAGCGGTAAGCTACAAAAGTAAATATTTTATTCAAATGAATCTGACCATAGTCCTAGCACAAATGGAACACATTAAATTAAGTAAATAAGACAACCTAAGTTTATATTTCTTTATCAAAGTAGTTCATGATTCATGAAATCCTCCTTATTACACTCTTGAACCCGAAAAATACAAAACATCTTGGGAAGGCCCATTTTTACGGCATCTTTTTATATATTGTAATATAAAAATCTCGTATCGAGTTATGCCTTTGTTTATATAAGTCCTTGGACTTTTTATGTGTAAAAATATAGAAGAGTTACAGTGATTCAGTCACTGGAAGTTGTTGGAAGTGGAAGGTTTGTTTCTTGTTTGCTTAGATGTATATAGAGATATTATATTATGCTAGAGGGGCTTCGCCTCCAATTTTAATGCCGATTCGGCACAAAATATAATAATTGTTAAAAATATTATTTACGTATAGATTTTTATGTTTATTTACATATAGGTAATAATTAAAAACAAGAAAATACAATTTAGTAAAAATATTTATTTCTTGATTTCTGCTTTGAACTGATTTTTAATTACTTAAAGATTTCTTAGATTTATCAGCTTTGAATTTTTTATAAGTAAAACATCTGGAGTAGGCACTGTATATCCGGCTCCTCGTATTCTTACAACAATGTCTGTTTGACAAAACAGTAAATAAGTTCGCCATAATATATTGAAAAGAAAATATATTGTAGACACTATCTGACTGCACACACGATAATTGTGGGTTATGTCTCAATTCAGGGGCCATGATTATATGCAAAATATTTCGATTTCTGGTCCTGGTTATTTATAACACAATATAAAATATCAACATTGAACAGTATATCATTAAAATTACCAAAACATAAGTGTAACGCAACATTGTATTCTCTGCCAACCGTAGTGCGTTTATTAATTCATCCTTCATACATTCGTCTATTCCATTCAGTCACTCATTTATATATATTAACAAGTACAAACAGACAAATAAAGTCTTTCACACCACGCCATAAATATGAGAGCTAGATAGTCTGTAGATTAATTGATCTTTTTAGCCTTAACGTTAACACTGCTATATCCTGCATAATATTTCCAGGTTAAAGGGGGAAAGGATATATTTTTTAATTAAATAAAGCCTAAGAAAGCGAAAATCTATCAATATCAGTGATGATTCCCATAAGTGATGAGGGAAATAAACTATTTTCATTTTCTCTCTCTCGTAATAAGACAAAGCGTGGCATTGGATTACGTACGTCACTTCTTGACTAAACGTCTGTAAAATTAGGCAGAAAGAAAAAAGAAGTGTCTTAACACTAGATTCACTCTGCCTACCTTCCTATATGCGGAAAAAGCATGAAAAAAACAATGTATATTATTGAATCACAAATGCAATATTCCATAAAATCATGTTCTCGCTTCGTGCAATATAATATAATACAAACTACACATACTCGTAGATATATACGTAAAACTATACGAACGTGGAGTTTACAACGAAATTAATATTTAGTTAACATGCAGCTCAACACTTTAGCTTCACCCTATTAACCATAGGTGTATGCAGTTGGTTTCTATTCCGGCGCAAGTGTATAACAGTTGCCTGCAACATTGTCTTGACAACTATCTCATAAGGACTCTACTATTGGAAATTGTAATGATAGTTTTCTATCGATGCTATAGTAAGAATATTTTGCTATAATTGTATATGTATCTTTATCAATTACTTTAACTTTGAGACTTGAAGTGATAAATTATTTACATTTCCTCGTTTGGATAAGAAAATCATGTTGTTGAATTCCGCCATTGAACACGCAATATCTCGAAAATTGAGCTGAAATCTAAAAAATCTGTTGGACTGTCGGAATGTCTGTAGAGTGTATTAACAATAAGTCATCTATACTACTACATGCAGATTACATTGTGAAGCGATAAAACATTACAATTTTAACAAGAGATTGAGATTTGAAATTCTAAAAGTAATTTTAATATTTTTTTTGTAGGTATATAAACTAATTCTAGTAAATAAAGTTTGTGTATTCGAAACGTGCACAAAAGTAGCGCCATCTCGCTAACGCATACACGAGCATGCCAAATAGTGAGAAAATATAAAGAAAGAGAATAAATAATATTTTATATTAGTTATTTTCTTTATTTATTATCTGTGTATACCAAATAATGCTAAAAATGTTAAATCAGCTTTAATTTTAATAAAAAAAGTTGAAAGTGGTGGTGGGAAACTGTTTGTTTTCATAATTAATTATGTTATTAAAAAAATAAAATTAAGCAACAGACTCATAATATTTTTATTGATAAAATACTAGCAAATTCTCTGCTTTTTGTTTAAGAAAATTGAAAAAAAAAATGTATTTAAAAGGTTCTGGCTAAGCTAAGTTTAAATTTCATTAACTTTCTGCTTTCGATATATTTTAGTGGGAACATAGTTCGGACATCCTTGTGCGTCTGATTTTAGCCACAAATTTAATAAAATAAAATAAAAAATATTCTCCCAAATATTAACTATTTCACTGTATTGGTTACAAAACTCCATTACGCTCTCTAGACAGTTGTGATTCTTGGTAGGGGTATTGTTGATAGTTCTAATTAAAAGTTTGCGGATTTTACGCTTGTTTCTAAAACTTTGTTGCAGGCAGTGTTTGTTGGGCTTTATGCAACAAATACGTGTAAGTCTATTTTATGGAATATCGGCCAATTATAGTGTTCATATGAATTGGTTTGAAAATATCTGATGGAGACAGGATTTGATAATGTAATAAGGTAATTATAATTAAGAAAATAATGTTAATGATATGAGAGACGAGGGGTGAGGCGAGGAGAGGTGACTTCCGCCACTCAAAACGTAATACTTCAAGAATTCAGTGGAAATTCTTAACATTTTGAGTAGCGAACGAAAGTGCTTTCATGGGGGACGGAATGTCTTAACACTAGGTTTCCTCTGCCTATCCTCATTTATGCGACATATAGCGTAAGTCTAAAAAAAAGTATAAAAATCGTTCACACAAGACATTATTATATATACGACAGATGGATATAAAATATTTATATTTTATGTTATAACTATGTTTGTTCCTTTGCTTCGTGAAGCCTTTAGAATATTTACAATTATATCGGTTAAACTGACAGGAAAACATTGTTTTATGCAAATCAAGTAAAAGTTTAAAATTTCCCTCAACTTTGTTACTGTAGGGATGTTTATATTTTCTCATATGCAGAATCAAAACAGATGGCTCATTTTCTCATTTATATTTTTTACTTATTTATATGGTTTACTGATTGAATTAACCATATGATAGTTATGGGTTTGTTCCACTCGAGGGAAAAAAATATTCTATATCCCGGCTTTAGCAAGACAAAGCGTTGAGTTCAAAAATGTCCCCGAGTAGAAATCGAGCTCACAACCGTCGCGTTAACAATCAACCGCCTTTACTATATGTTTTAAAAGAATCAAAATTTAAAGTTAATATATAATAACGTTTGGTCAGTTTTAGCTACAAGCCGTAATTATCAACATCAACAGGTAAACTAATTATTGGATTGCGGTCAGATTCGACGCGCTTCCTAATGCGATTTCAAACATTTTCACACTACGATGGATTTCATAATCTAGTTATAGATAGCGCTAAATATAAAAAGTTGACAAATAAAAAGTTGACATATAATATCATCACAGAAAAGTCATCTTCGACCTGAAATTTAATCGCTGTCTAATTGACATGATAGGCCTTTTCTGTCTTAACCTACTCCGCTTTGGAATTCTACATCCTGAATAGTTCTACCATTTGCTCTCTTTTATCTTGGACCCTCAAGATACAGCAAGACATGTCTTGCTGTATCTTGAGGGTCCAAGGTTAGATGACAGTGGACGAGGCGAATATGTAGAGGCCGTAGCGTTTGGCGCTCCGTTCTCTCTGACTACCCCGATAAGTATCGTATCGTATCGTATCATGGTAACGCGGCATATTGAATGACTGTTGCTGAATTAACGCTGTTTTTCAGGGGATTGAATTACTTTCTTTCCTCTGCCTACCTGCTACATGGAAAGAGGCGTGAGGATGTTTAAAATAATTATATAGTATTAACACGAACAGTAGTATAAATTAAAATCAAATCAGCTTCACGCTGTATCCCGCACGCAGCAGGATAGGCAGAGGGAACCTAATGTTAAGACACTCCGTTCCCCACTTTCTGCCGAATTCTGGAGGCATTGCGTGTTGAGTGGCAGAACTTAACGCCGGGCTTTGCCTCGACACCAGAGCGAAGAAATGGAAATATAAATTTAAGTAAATATTTCATCTCCTCGAGTGGGGATCGAACCCACAGCCAGTCGGTTTTACAGTCACACCTCGTGCCGCTGCGCCACGACTGGCCTCAATAAATATTTCAGATTATTTACCAATTAATTATTATAAATGTAAAACTAGCTATAATTTTTTGTTTATTATAAATAAAATATTATATGTTAAGCCTACCTATATTAATATATATATATATATAATATATATATAATATATATATAATATATATATATATATATATATATATATATATATATATATATATATATATATATATATGCATGTAAAACCACGTACATAAATACATGCTGAAATAATTAATATTTTTTTCCTAAATACATTTCAATAGGCTGCATGCGTTAAGATAAAAGAAATATCTAAAAATATCTTTAATTTTAATTTCATAATTTTATATGAGCTGCATAAACCAAAAAAACCATAATCTTTACCAAATAGCCGAAATCTAATAGAGGTACAATTTACACTTGGACATACAAAAACAATAATATTTTTGTCGAGGAAAGTTCTCGTTTGACTTTGCTAGAGACAGTAGAATATTTTTTTCGTCATATTTTCTTCTCTAACATTCATTTCAAAGGGTTTCGTTATTTTTTAACGTGGAAATTGAACCATCTGTTCATTTTCATTGTCTTTGACACGACATTTTAGGTTTCCAAATAAGAGGAATCTACATATATGCCCAGTATGGCGCAGTAGTGCAGTGTCTGTCCGTATACAGAACAAATTATTTTTCGTGCCTTTATATTACGACAAAGTGCGCCGTTCAATCCCGCTATGACATTCAGTGTCTCGAATTCGGACAGTAAAAAGGGAAAGGGGTGTATACCACTAGGTTATTTCTAAGACGTGGAAGCGTAAAACTTCGAAACAAATTCTATCATTTTTTTTTGCTTCACGCTGCATCACGCATATAGCAGGATCGGCAAAGAGAACCTGGGAACCTAGTATTAAGACACTCGTTCCCATTAAGACACCTCCGTTACCCATATCACGTTGAATTTTCGAGTTTACGTGTTGAGAGTAATGTATGTAATATTATAAATATTAAATAAAAAAATACTAAAAAAATGATACATGGTAGTTAGTTATAAAACGGTAAAAATGTACATAATTTTTTGGATTTTTAAAATAATCACTGACCGGCATAATAAATGATCATTTTATTTCTAATAGAACTTATGAATTATTGCTTGTATTTACAATCACTCAAGAATATTTTACGAACGCAAATAATAAACATCAGATCGTTTTTAAATTTTCCCAATGCTTTCTATTAATATTAGCAATTCAAATTTTTTTTCCCATTTCGAAAGCAAGGAATAGTAGACTGACGTATAATTATATATTTGGAGTTATATTTCTCGGACTAGTTAAGCAAAGAAGGTGATTGGAGACTATCGATTTCTGCCACCAAATCGCTGTGTTCCGAATATAGCAAAGTGGCAGAGAGAATCCAGAGTTAGGACACTGTTCCCCACGCACTGCCAAAATTTCAAAATATTACCAGTGCCATTAAGTGGAATATTTCAACGCAAAAGTGTTAATTATAATAATAAGGTGCTCTACAAGCGTGCGATTGTAAACACGACAAGTTGTGGGTTCGATTCCCACCCAGGAAATGAAATATTGAATATTTTCAGCCACTCGACACGCAATGCCTCCAAAATTCAGCGGAAAGTCTGAAATGGAAGTAGTCTTAATACGAACGGGCCGTTTAGCAATAGGTTCCCTCTGCCTACCTTACTATGCGCGAGTAATATCTATTTATTACGTTGTAGATAACAAGATTAGAAATTGATAATCAACGAAAATCACCAAACACTTAGTCTGACCTTATATAATGTTACAATTAAAAATAAACAAAATATTACATTAAATTTAGAACTAAATTTATTACAATATGAAAACCGGACAAGCGCGAGTCAGGCACACCCACTAAGGGTTCCGTACAAAAATTTGGGAAATTCAAGCTTAGTTCATACAGAGCCCTTACTTGAAGTAGCGTCTTTAATACAACATTTCTGCACTTTTTTAAGGCTACTATTTTTTAAGATTTAACCACAAATATATAGCTTTAAGATTTTTAATATATAGCTTTAAGATTTTTTTCTTAAATAAGTATCTAATACCTGCAGATGCTAACTGCCAAATTTCACAATTCTAGGTTAACCGAAAGTACCTTATTAATTTTGATTCTCTTAATGTCAAAATATACGTTTTATACTATATCTTTTTTAAGTAAATGTAGAAATACGTTTTTTTTAGGAATTCATGAAGCCGTAGATCTAGGTATATGGTATATTTCAACTCCATATCTCTAGGCATTCCTGAGATAAAGGCTCTTGACAGACAGACAGTCAAACAGACGGACGAACAACAAAGAGATCTTATGAGGGTTCATTTTTTCCTTTCAAGGTACGAAACACTTAAAACTTGTGTTGACTGCTAAACGTAGTGTTCTATGTAAATAAAGTAAATAGAGGGTACAACTTATAAAAATTTACAAGCTTAAGTTTAAGAGCGTCTGTACGTTTTTTAATTGTGTTGACTTAGAAGCGTAATTTTTCTGTGCTCTTAGTAACTATAGCTCTAAATATTTGACATTTTTTTTCTTTCGAAGGTACGGAATCCTAAAAATTATTACTAGCAATTACATAGTAAATAGACGCTAAGCTACGAAAGGTCAGATTCTGACCGGAATCGTGAAAAGATCGCAAAAATATACAAAACAGTATAGAGTAACCGTCAAAGGATATCGAGAGGTGCAATTAACTCCGTCTCATTGGATAGTCGCCGATGGGGCAGAAAACACCAACCCTTGTTAACGTCAGCCCTTAAATTCGGGTAATCTATGTATTGACAACTGAAGCGGTAGGATTTTTCAGGATGTTTTAGCTGAATGAATTATAGAATTGAATTTGGGTAAAGAATCTGTGCTAAAAATAAAGTTCTTTTGTAAGTTCAAAGTCAGTTTCGTTGTTTTTGTCTTTGTAATTTTTCTAAAAATTTTAAAAGACAGGGTTCGGGATCCTAATGTTAATACGAGAGTACTCCATTTTCCCTCCTTAGCGCAGCGATTTTGAGACATTGCATGTTGAGTAGCGGAAATTAATGTCGCGTTTCTTTTTGTTATGCGAACGAGGAAATCTAAATAATTAATTCCCACGAGTGGAACCCATAAACGTCGCATTTATAATCCGACTCTATTTTGTGCCACGAAGGCTTCTCTTTCCTTTCTAGTGTCTTTATTTTATCATTAAATGATATCTACAAAATTTGTAACACCGTTATAGCTTCAGTATTAATTATATATGTAAAGACATTTTCATTCCCCACTTTCTACCGAGTTCTGGAAGAAGTCAACGCGCTTTGCCTCGGTACTAGAACGAGAATATTAAAATATTTTATATTTAATTTCCTCGAGTGGGAATCGAACCCACAACCTGCCGCGTTTACAGTAGCACTTTTGCGCCATGAATGACCTCAGAATTTTTTTAAATTATAATTATCAATATATGGATATTGTCTTTAAAATGATAATAGTATTAGAACACTAAAGTAATTTAGTGAACAAATATGTAATTGTGTAGTTCAAGCAGGCGAAGCCGCGAGCGAATAGGTAGTAAAAAGGCAATTCGATCAAAAAACAAAGCATTTTTACTGTTTTATCCTAAAATAAATAAAAAGAAAAAATAATGACTGCTGGAAACGTGACAGATTCAACGAAACGAGTATAAGCTTGAGATTAATTTTACGGAGGCCCAATAAGCGAAAGTATAAAAGATTAGTCCAATATCCGGTGACAATAATGAATTGCTGAAAAACAGTTTCTTTTCATATTTTCAAATATATTTTTTCCTGCATCACGCTGTACTCCGCATATAGCAGAGTAGGCAGAGGGAACATAGTGTTAAAGCACTCCGTCCCCAACTTTCCGCCCAATTGTCAAGACCGTGTCGTATCTAAACGCCGCGTTGTGCCCCTCATACCACAGCGTGGAAATAAAAATTATGCAATCCTCTGAATGGATATCGCTTAATTTACGTGTTGTTAACAGTCAATGTCGTGCCTCTTGAAAAGATAGAATTTTCAAGTTTTCCAAAATGAATTTAAGAATTTTGAATGAAACGGACTAAATTAACATTTTTTATTTAGAGCTTCTTTTGTATTTACCCGCTTTTCCTGCATGTCCCCTGACATTTTTAATATAAACCTTTAGAGTGCTGAGCCCTTCGTGTTCCAAAGTGAAAAAATGAAAAATTAAAAACTCCCCAGTCTTTAGTCTAACCCACAATATTCGCGTTTACTAAAACGCCATCCTATTCCTTGTATGTATGTATGTACGTAATATTATTTATTTCCTCATATCTCCAAAACTGTTGAACGGATTTACATAATTGAAATATCGTAAGTTTCGTCTTAAAAGCCCAAGTGTTCTTAGATAGGTGACGTTAAAAAAATAATCATAGCGGCTGCGAGACGCCATTGGAATAATGAAAAAAAAAAACATTTAGTCGAATACCATAATATGGGTATCAAATTCAAGAGCTCAATACGAGGATTTCAAAAAGGTATTTTATGATTATCATTACCATAATGAATCCTAACAAAAAGTTAAAAAATTTAAAATATTTATATAAACAAAAACTCCCGACTGCATCCCGAATAGTCGGGACCTATAAGTAATTTTTCAATCAGTAAAATCTTTACCAGGACTCCGCATAATTTAAAGAGGTCCCGACTGTTAATCCTAATAAACTATTGGGCTTGTTTATTTACAAAAAACCCCGCCTGTATAAAACTAAAATTTAGTTTTTTTGCAGTCGGGGTTTTTGTTTTTTTAAATGTTTTTACGCTTTATATTTATTTTAATTCCACTAGAACACAGGTTCGAATACAGAGAATTTAATAGCAAGTAAAAGTTAATTCTCCTTCAATACAGTAAGTGAGGAAATTACAAAGCACGTAGTAGCAAGTTACTTTGAAAGTTTATCGCCGTTTTAACACGGAAATAAAAGCTACTGCGTTTTATTTAATTTTGTTTAGGTTAAGAATAAAATTCTATACTTTACTTACAAAACTATAAGTAATTCAGTTACTATTCCTGTATATACATACTACTTTACTTCCGAGTCACCCACCCACTGAAGGTTTCATGTCAGTTTTAAGATCGACAGGAAGATATTAAAGTGAACAAAATTAAGTTTGTAGGCGTATTTACTCATTGTGTATGAAATTAACAAAAAAATCTTATTTATGGAACCACTGGAAGTACCGTATATGTTTTGATAAAGCAAAAACTATGCATAAATGCTCATGTTTCGATTGCGTTGACTAAGGAGCTTCATATTTTATGTACTTTAAGAAACCATTGATCTGAATATTTGATATAAACTTCAGATTGATACCTCAACGCGATGTCGAGATAAATGGTCTTGACAATAGAACATACGAACCACAAAGTGATTCTAATAGAGTTCCGTTTGTACCTTATGAGGTACAGAACCCTAAAAATTATGTTTTTTACAAGCTTTTATTTGACTTGCCGTGTTAGTATGTGTGTTGTGTATATGAAATCTTGCTCAATTTTACCCACTTCCGAGTGTCCGGTTGAGCTGAAATTTAGATTACAATTTCAATTTTGATGACAATGAAACTTCATATTATAATCAATTATAATAAACACTACAAAATGGCGTATTACTAATTTTTACACAAACCATCTAATATGCGTATCAAATGAAAGGGCTTGATTTGTGAAATACAATACTCAAGAAAACGGAGTAACGACACACAAGTAACGGAGGAGTTGATTACGTGGTAAGTTTCATACAAAATGCGGCAAAATGATGCATGAAGGCTTATAGCATCTAATTATAAGACTTAAAAACGTTTTTTGTGCTCTTACGGACTATAGATTTCATATTTTATATTAATTTTAGCATAGAAAGCCTAACCACAATATTATTAGTTGATGAGAAAAATGATCTTATATAGACGTGTATAGACGAACAGACGGGCAAATAGACAGACATAATGACAATATTTTTTAAACATTTTTAAAGTGTTATTCCACATTTAGGAAAGAAAAATACTTATTTAGAAAACGTACAAAAATTTGAACGTAGCGGACCTGGTCGGTTTCCAGGAGGCTCGGGTTCGAGTCCCGCTACGTTCAAATTTTTATACGTTTTCTAAATAAGTATTAATAACAATGTTTTTTTTATTTTATTTCTATAACTTACATGATGCCTCATATTCTCTTTCGTAATCATTCTTCATTTGTTTAATGATGATAAAACTAAATTTTCCAATTTAATTATAAAATAAGAGGCCGGTCGTGGCGCAGCGGCACGAGGTGTGACTGCATAACCGACTGGTTGTGGGTTCGATCCCCACTCGAGGAGTTGAAATATTTACTTAAATTTATATTTCCATTTCTTCGCTCTGGTGTCGAGGTTAAGCGCGGCGTTGAGTTCTGCCACTCAACACGCAATGCCTCCAGAATTCGGCAGAAAGTGGGGAACGGAGTGTCTTAACACTAGGTTCCCTCTGCCTACCCTGCTGTGTGCGGGATACAGCGTGAAGCTAATTTATTTATTTAATTATAAAATTCGCTTTCACAATTTTTTTTTAACAGAAACATACATTCCATTAACATATTGACTATTTACGAGTATGTACCTACCTGTTTCCACCACTTTCGTAAGTAAATCCTAATAACATATATCCAAACCACGCTATGAAAGCCTCATTAATTACAGCTATCGGCATTCGTATAATGATGACAAATGTCATATTAATTTGTCCTTACATATACGAGTATATGAGCTTATATTACGCTTTGTTATGATTCTTTGAACCTCGGTTCGGTTGTGAGTTCGATTCTTGTCCGGCAAATGCAAATGTTTATACTTTTAACCTACTTCTGTTAGAAATGGAGGTTATCATTTTTTTTATGTTGGTACCTCAGAATTTTCCACTAGGTGAACCAATTTTGATGAATCTTTTTTTATTTGAAAGTCAGTACATTTCGTGTTGTCTAATTTTATTTAATTTATCTTAAATTTATTAGGTATGTGTGCGACAAATAGACGAATAACTCAATATCACGTCAACCGATTCCCATGAACCTTTTTTTATTAGAAAGAATACACTTCAAGGATAGTTTGATGAATGCTTGGTTAGGTTCGGATCCGATTGATATTGAAAAAGTCGGTTTTTTTTTGTTTAAAAATTATGATGATTATAAATATTAGACACTACCCAAAAAAGCGGCTTCACACTGTATCCCACAAACAGTAGTACAGAGCGAATCCACTCCGTTCCCCACTTTCTGCCCAATTTTCAATACATTGGGTAACTGGTGGCAAAACTTCACACCGCGCTTTATATTGCGATCAGAATCGGAAATTGAAAATAATTAATTCCCCCGATTGGTATTCAAACCTACAATAGTCGTGTTAATAGTCACCCGGCACGTGTCTGCGAAACGGCAGCAAATGAAATATTTGTCAAATTTAATCTATCCGTATGTCACGACAAAAATGCTCGTATCTCCAAAAATTCGCTTATAAAATCCTCCAATATACGTTTTTCGTAGCTATTTCTGTCACTTCGCGCCAATCACTTACCCTTTGTAGTACTATAATACTTTAAGCGTAGCAATCTGATGAATTGCTACTAAAAATTCAATTGAAAAACCTTTAAAAAATTTCGTAAATACAAGTTTTTTTATTTGTTTATTTATAATGTGCTTATTTCGCTGCTATAAAGATATCTCGAAAAGTACTTATTTAGGAAACGTATAAAAATTTGAACGTAACGGGACTCTAACTAACGCATGGGAACCGACCAGGCTCTGACCACTAAGCCATACATTCTGACCTGGTCGGTTCCCAGGACACGCGGGTTCGAATCCCGTTCCGTTTAAATTTTTATACGTTTGCTAAATAAGTATTTTTCTTACCTAAGTGTGGATTAACACTTTAAAAAATGTTAAAAATGTCTCGAAAAGGTTGGAAATGCAGTATCTTTAGTATTGAAAAGAGTCAGTTTTTGCTGCATATTGTATGAAATTCGCAGCGTAATCAAAATCCAAAAGCAAAAGCTATACATAAATGCTTAATTATCTTTTGATTGTATTGATGGATAGAAGCTTTATATTTTTGTGCTCCATATATTTTAATAATTGATATTAATTTGAGCTTGATACCTCCACGCAATCTCGACATAAATGATCTTGACAGACGAAGAACTAAGTGATCCTATGTTCCGTTTTTTCGCTTTGAACCCTAAAAATAACTAAATTTGCATAAGCTCTTTCTTTTTTTGCACAAGATCTTTCTATAGATGTTTGATAAAGACTTTTCAACTAAGCTACGGGTCTCATCAGTTCTGCCTAATTTCTGACACGTTACGTGTTGAGTGGCGGAATTCAACACCGCGTTTTATCTACTAGTTTAATTATATAAATTAAAAAACGCAGGTTACTTACTATATTTATAATTTTATTTAAAAAAACATTAAGGTTGAATTTTTGCATATCTGCGAAATATAAGCAAAGAGTCTCTTAAGATTATACAAAAACGAGACATTTACCTATAGAATCGAAAAAAAGTCGAGAAATAGAATTACCTTTTCAAGCTGGATTTAGACCCACAACCTACGCGTCGCAGTGCCATTGCGCCATGATGATCACACATACATACGAATATGAAGCGTAAAAAACAAAAGCTGACAGTATAAAAAATGTTTAACCATATTTAAGGTTTTACAACGCGGTGTTTGGAGCGAGGCCAGGCTATGGAAGATTTATGTGTACTCGTTATTCACCACAACTTTGTCTAGTATTTTTGCGTTTAAAAGGTTTTTTTTTCGGTAATTCATTCTTTTTAATGAGTTAAGTGTTATTTAATTGGTGTAAAAAGTGTTAAGTACTGTGTAAAAGTGTTTAATTTTTTTTTAAAGTTACTTATTTTTGAGGCCAGTCGTGGCGCAGCGGCACGAAGTGTGACTGTAAAACCGACTGGTTGTGGATTCGATCCCCACTCGAGGAGATGAAATATTTACTTAAATGTATATTTCCATTTCTTCGCTCCGGTGTCGAGGTTAAGCGCGGCGTTGAGTTCTGCCTCTCAATACGCAATGCCTCCAAAAATTCGGCAGAAAGTGGGGAACGGTCTTAACACTAGGTTCCCTCTGCCTACCCTGCTGTGTGCGGGATGCAGCGTAAAGCTGAGAGAGAGAACTTATTTTTAGCTGGACCATGCCACGCCAACGCGCAGTCGAGCCTAGGATAATAACTAACCTGGGAACCTTGTGTTAAGACAATTCAATTCCCCAACAGATACATTCAACATTTGTGAATTCAATTCAAACTTGGGGGATGTACTTTTTTAATTTCCTTGCACAAGTAACAAAGACAAAGCGCGGCATTGACTTCTACCACTCTACTAGTAATCTCTCAAACATTGAAAGGAAAGGAAAGTGTAAAACTAAATAAAAGCTTTTTTCTTTCTTATAACATAACATTTTCTCACAGTTTTAGAGACAATTAAAAAGTGGAGACAATTTTTACTAAGAAATTTCTTAGCGATTTTCTTAAGAATGTTTTCTTTGCATTCCTTTATCCTTAGGTGTGTACTGTGACCATGGTCGGTTATGTAATGTTAGTACGAAAAAAATATTGAGAACTGTACAATTTTTTTTTTCTAGTTTCATGCTGCATATCGTAAATGATAAAAAAACCGAAATTTTATGATGATAAAAAAACACCGATATTTCAAGATTTATGATTCTCCAATGTAAATTGACCTCAGTTCTACAGAACCAATCATATTAAAAACGGTTCAGCTTAGAATAGAACGGATACGTGCGTAGGTATATAAAGCGAGACGAGCGCGGGCACGCTGTTAGAATCAATTC
This sequence comes from Heliconius himera, assembly GCA_021202915.1. NCBI lineage: Eukaryota > Metazoa > Arthropoda > Insecta > Lepidoptera > Nymphalidae > Heliconius > Heliconius himera. Next base: position 681,131 of record JAJHJA010000279.1, read on the forward strand.
ACGGAAACTACAAATGATAATCTAAGCTCTACTTAGAGTTACTTATCGTAAAGTCGTGTGATTATAACCCTTACGCGAACCCCAAGCTCAAACGCCTGAGAAGAGTCTTACTAGATTCAGATAACTACATTACAATTGCTAATGCTTTGTATGTAGGTAGAAAAACACTACACATATACAACACACAGACAGACGAAATTCATTTTATTAATAGACGAAGTTCAGTTTATTTGACGGCTCGACTGCATGTTAGCGTGGCTTGGTCCAGTGGTTAGGGACTCGTTTGGTCCCTTAGGTTAGTCTAATTTGTCCCCAGTTGCGTCTTCACATAGTGGCTGGATTGCTTAGAATAGAGATCTTCCCAGTCCGATCGGTGACCGCAAGTAGAGGTTCGAGTCCCGCAGGCGGTGCCCTTGCCATCGTCGATATCCTCTCAAGCAGCGGGAGCACACAATACAAAAAATAATAATAAATACTAGTAGGTATAATATATTATAAACCAAAAATACTAACGACGAAGCCTACAGAGCCCGTCGTGGAGCGGAAATACAGCGTCTGAGTAAAAGTGCGACAGTCGTGTATTGGATTCCCACTACGGAATGAATTATTCTCATTTCTTACACGGCATCCAGTTTCGCCATTCAACACACAAGGTCTCGAAAATAAAGCGGAAAGTAGGTAATAGAGTCCACGTGAAGTACCAAATAAATATACAAATAATCACTTTCTCGTTAAGGACTAGTTGATAAGATAAAACAATTATGCACAGATTCGGTATGAAGCTGTCACCTTATGTTAAAATAGCGAGTGATATTTTTTTTCCTAAATGGCTTTTGTAACATTTTTTACCATCAAATGTCACAAAAGCAATTTAGGAAAAAATTCTCCGCTAGCAAGGCTTAAAAATAAATATAATGCATTGACTGAGCTAGTTTGCGACTTGGACATAGCTCATGACACATGTATAACTTTTAAAAACAAAATAAGTAAATTTATGACGCAGACCAGCACTAAAAATTTTCCGTAAATGATGATTTTTTTATCAAGACATTTATATCAAGACATGACATCAAGACATTTATTTTTTGTTTGACATTTTTCTAAAAGTACTTTTTATTGTTTGACTTTTTTTTATAATTATAATCAATTTTATTTTATTATAATACTTTAATCTTAATGTTATAAAGACCACTTTCTATTTTTAGTACATGCTGTGATTGTCTTTAATTGGAAAAACATTTAGTCTATAATTAGATTCGCTGTAATTTGGCCATGTTGTAATGATTCTTCTGTTGACGATCCTAAATAAATAAATAAATAAATAAATATACATATATGTTATATTTTCATGTTAAACTAATAGCATGGTCACCCTGCATTGTAACACTAGAACTTTGAGATAAACTTTGTATAAGACAATATAATTTTTATTTACAAGTGCTTGCTTCATTTTGAGTTAAAGTATCGCATTACATAAGCATTTTATCTAAAATGGATCTTTTGAAAAACTTTACGTTCAAATATTTTATTATAGAGGTACTAATTATAAACAAATTTTATATCCTTTTTTTAGTTTCACGCTGTATCCTGCATATAGCAAGGTAGGAGATGAACCTAGGAAACCTAATGTGAAGACACTCCTTTCACATAAAGACTGTTCCGTTTCCTACTATAGAATTCTCAAAGATAATGCAATAAATATATTATTAAAATACAATAATAATAAAACTAAATAATAGTAAAAATCAACTAATATGTTTAAATCCACTTCACTTTCTCTTATATAATCAGCTTTACGCTGTATCCCGTATACAGCGGGGTAGGCAGTGGGAACCTTTGTACCTAATGTAAAGACACTCCGTTCTCCATTTTCCGCCTAATTCTGTGGCGTTGCGTATTGAATGGCGGAACCCAACGCCGCGCTTTGCCTTGACACCAGAGGAAAGAAATAAAATTATAAATTTAAATAAATATTTAGTTTCCTTGAGCGGGGATCGAATCCACAACCAGTCACGTTTACAATTACACACATGTGCCCCTGCGCCACGGCTGGCCTCTCAAATAAGATATGATTATGATATATCATCATAGACTATGGTATTGTCTAATCGCGACTATTATACTTGATTACATCGATTTGATTGATTAAATTAGTTGCTTCCGGGTCAATTGTAATGTAGCCTGTTATCTTATAATATACATAATATATAGATATATAAGAGGACTTAAGATTTTCAGCAATGTTCTGTTTCTCATGATAATACTCGTATTAAATTATTTTATAAGTTGATACTGTCTTCGCGAGGTGTAGCACGACAGCGTTTGTAAAACCAATAGATGTGGGTTAGATTCCCATTCGGAGGAGTGAATATTCAAGATACTTTAATTTATTCGCTTTGAATGAGGAACTGTGTGTCCTTTTCTCTTCAAACTTTTATATATGACCTTTCTATAATTCTACGGCCAGTGTCATCAGCATTGTTGTTCGAAGCTCGCCCAAAGTCGAGTCTCCTTCTACCTCTCTTACCACTAAGTCTTTCATCCTTTTCTTTCATCTAACACAATTTAGTTAGCTTCACTCAATATTCCTCATTTACCAGGGTAGGCAGAGGGAAGCCAGTATTGAGACACTCCGTTCCTCATTTTCCGCTCAATTTTTTAAGACATTGCGTGTTGAGTGGAGGAGCTCAACGCCGCCTGATGTCTTGAACCAAAACGTGGAAATGAAAATAAATCATGCCCCCTAGAGCAGTGAGAGTCACACAAGTGTAAGCAACTGTGCGCTAACTATTTAATGCTGTGCCTCGCTGAAAATACCCATAACAAAAAAAAATATTTTTACTTACTTATTCATAATAACAAAAGAATCTAATCCAATTTTGAACTCAATTATGTTGAAAAATCACTTAATAAACAGTGGCTTCCTAAACAAAACAATAAGAAAAACGAGCTTTGTCATCGTTAGCAGTTCGTGTAATACTTGTACTTGTAACAAATCGATACAAAGGAAAGTGAAATTTCCCCTCAAGATGCTCATTACTGTGTTGGCGTCACTCAGCGTTGAAACTTTTGAACACTCTAAAAGATCTCGTCAGATTTGGAATGCTTTAAATACGCTATTTAATATGGAAGTAGGTACCTAAGCTTCTTAATTGAAAAGTTTTGTTGCTTTAGAAAACTTTTCGTTAAAACTTTTGTTTATTTTTTTTAATATTCTCTTAATTTTGTTTGATATTTTTGGTGTGATAATATGGCGCGGCGCGAGAAGTAGAGGGAACCTAGTGTGGAGGCACTCCGTTCCCTATGTAAAGTTTTCGAAACGTTGTATTTTGATTAGCAGAACTCAACGCCACGATTTGTCTTGTTAATAGAGCGCGTAATTTAAAGTAATAATTTATTCCCCAGAGTGGAAACCGAAACCACAGCCGTCGGGTTTACAGTTAGACGTTGTGCCACTATCTCACAAAGTTTTCAATTTAAATAAGCATTGAGTTGCCTTCGTTGACTTCGCCTTATATTTGTACTATCGGACCCTTGCGAATCGCCCGCTTGAGCTATACGAATATTTATTAAATACATATAAATACCTGAAAATAATTTCATAAATATGAAATTATTTTCAGGTTTCAATAGGTTTAGTAAAAAAATATAAGACTAAATAATCAAAAGAAGCCGAAAATAAATAAGTAGAGATAAATCTTCTTATCAGAAAAAATATCTGAGTCTTTAAATGAACAAACAAAATAAGTAAAACTAACTAAAGGAAATTCTTAATATAAAAAAAAACTTAACTAAATAAAATGAACAAAAATAATAAGTAAACGTAACCAAAGAAAAATATTAATAAAAGAACTAAATAAAATTAGCTATATTATCGACGTGAAATAAATATTTAAAAGTATTAATATTAAAAATAAATTTAAAAAAATCAGCTTCACGCTGCATCCCGCACACAGCAGGGTAGGCAGAGGGAACCTAGTGTTAAGACACTCCGTTCCCCACTTTCTGCCGAATTTTGGAGGCATTGCGTGTTGAGTGACAGAACTCAACGCCGCGCTTAACCTCGACACCAGAGCGAAGAAATGGAAATATAAATTTAAGTAAATATTTTATCTCCTCGAGTGGGGATCGAATCCACAGCCAGTCGATTTTACAGTCACACCTCGTGCCGCTGCGCCACGACTGGCATCAAATATTAAATATAATTATGGATTAATATTAAAAGTACTACACTGGATTAATATTAAAAGTAACACGAAATATAATCTCTATATATAATAAAACAGTAAAAATATTTTGTCTGTACATTTAGTAATTTTGACTAAAATGGTTATAGGGACACTTAAAAAGAATAATAGAAAGCAAAAACATTTTTTTTTTATTTCTTATCGGTCTGTCGATATGTATGTCCACATTTTTCTCTGAAAGTACTGAACCGATTTACTTAAAAGTTTCACCAATTACTTACTTTGTTTTAACTCAACTTAACTACTAAAGTTTGTTTCATCAAAATCGGTTCATTAAAAAAAAATTGTCGTCATTTGAATGAACTCAAGGCATTAGTTTGCCTGCGAATGTTATATAGCAATCGCGCTGTTAATATTCTTGGCTAAAGAATGACTGATAAAAATATATTTTTAAAGCACTATTGTTCAGAGTACAAACAATAAAGTTAATAAAATTGAATTGTTAGTGAAAGTTACCTTCATAAATCATAACAGTTAAGTTTAAGTCGTAACTTATTCAACACAGAAATAAAAACCGATTTGATCTTCAAAGAAATATTAATTAAATACATAGATTCTTCGGTCGTTCATTCGTTTGAAATAAATCTATATAAAAATGCCTAAAACCAGACTTTCTACGAATACTCTGTAATAACTACATATTTACCAATTGTACTAAATGTAAAACCAATAATTTATGTAACTAATTTAGAAACTGTACAGGAGTTAATATGAAATCATTACAGTCATTTTACAAAGAATATTATGAATCCTTCAAATCAATAATTTAACATTTATGGCTGTTTCTGAAAGAGAAAATTAAAATATTCACCGACATCAGAACATTTAACAGAATTTTAAAATTATGATGAGACATACATCACACAGGTTGAAAGAACGTATAAGAAATAATTAGCTTTATGTATATTTTTATAAATATCAAATATCAACATTGGTCGTATTTTTTTAATTCAAAACAATCAAAAATTCTTATACAAATTACGATATTGTAGTAAACAAATCATATTTGAATATTACAGATTAAAGTAATAAAAATGATATTAGAAGTCATTTTTGTTTATTAGATCAATAATCATGTAGCTTAAGCGGGCGAAGCCGCAGGCGGGCCGCTAGTCTATACTATAATAAAACAGTAAAAAAATAATGCTATGCAAAGATATATGTTGTCTGTGTAGTGGTTAAGAACAATAATTAATTTTATTAATTTATGTAATTTTATTTTTATGCAAATTTAGTTTTTATTTTATATAATTTAATATAAAAATAATAGCATGAGTAGAACCGAGCGCGCTTGACCTTTTGACCTATTTTTTTATTGCAACGGTCGCGCGGCAAGCTCTGCGTACGCGCCGGTGCACCAGTCCGAGTTCATACCGCGACGGCGAATGCACGCTTCCTTTTGCGCTTCTCGCTAATTACGCTTTTCTAGTTATTTTATTCGTTTGCTTATATAAACCTTTCTATTTCGCCTTACTGTATATATAAACTCTTGTGCTCGCTAAAATTCTTTCTTTAAACTATTCTTTCGTTGTTTATTGTATTGTGCTTTCTTCTGTGTCGTGTAATAAACTTTAATAGTATATATGGTGGACTTATTATTTATCTCATCTAGTAGCTAATAACTTTGACCACATAAAAACTATATTGGTGACCCCGACGTGATTTGAACACGCAACCTTCTGATGGTTGCTTCTTTAACAGGTCAGTTAAATCGTTCACATTCTCGTAGCAGACATCGAAGTGCTAACCGATTATTTACCCCAGGCAAAAATCGCAGCCGTTCTAAATCAAGGCCACGGGTGGACGGCTATTGCTGGTATCACAGTAGATTTGGTGAACGGGCCAGTAAATGTACAATGCCGTGCACTTACCCAACTACATCGGCGTTAAACCCCAACGGCAGCCGGAAGTAGCGGCGAACGACTGCCACAACGCACCTGGCCGCTTATTTGTTACTGACAAGGATACTAAAATGTGTTTTCTTGTAGATACAGGATCCGATCTTTGTGTGTATCCACTGCGAGCTCTTCGTGAAACACGCGCCAGGGTGAACTATGACCTGTTTGCTGCAAACGGAACGCAGATAGCTACCTACGGCTGGATCCATCTTCAACTGAACATTGGCCTGCGACGCACATATAGGTGGAGGTTTGTCGTAGCTGATATAACGAAGCCAATTATAGGTGCTGATTTTCTCAGATTTTATAACCTGCTTGTAGATCTGAGGAACCACCGCTTAGTAGACGGCCTTACTTTACTGTCTACGCCGGCTCGTCCAGCAGGAGAAAAAGCAGCAGAAGTCGCTTCAGTCAAGGCTGTGTCGGGTGAAAGCAAGTATCACCAGCTACTTCGTGAGTATCCTGACATCACTCGACCAGCAGGGACCCAACGTGAGGTAAAACATAATACCAGTCATCATATACGCGTTACTCCTGGACCACCTGTATCCTCACGGCCACGCCGACTTCCACCAGATAAGTTGAAAATTGCCCAAAAAGAATTTGAGGATATGCTGATGAATGGTACTGCACGGAGATCAGACAGTGCCTGGTCATCGCCCCTACACCTGGTTCCCAAGAAAGAGAACGGTTGGAGACCTTGCGGGGATTACAGGGCTTTGAACTCACGGACGATACCAGATAAGTACCCAATCAGACACATCCAAGACTTCGCACATCAACTCGCCGGCAGTAAAATTTACTCAAAGGTTGACTTAGTTAAGGCGTACAACCAAATTCCAGTGAATCCAGCGGACATTGAGAAGACAGCGATTACCACTCCGTTCGGACTGTTCGAGTTTCCTTTTATGACCTTCGGGTTAAGAAACGCGGCGCAGTCCTTCCAACGATTCATCGATGAGGTACTTCGAGGTTTGCCATTCTGCTACGGATTTCTAGACGATATCCTGATTTTCTCCGAGTCAGAAAGTCAGCATTATTGTCACCTGCAGCAGTTGTTCAAGCGCCTGGCAGAATATGGAATGCTCGTAAACACCGCCAAGTGCGAGTTCGGCCGGTCGCAAATAATTTTCCTCGGGCATGAAGTGTCAGCAGACGGCATTCGACCTCTCGCAGATAAGGTACAGGCTATACAGGATTTTCCAATTCCTAAGACGGTGAAAGAGTTGCGTCGATTCCTCGGCATGTACAACTTTTACCGTCGATTTGTACCTGGGGCAGCAGCAATTCAAGCACCGTTGAACATTCTTCTTTCCGGACCTAAGACGAGATCTTCACAAAGTATTAAATTGACACCTGAAATGGAAGACGCATTCAATAAATGCAAATCTAGTCTGGCCCATGCTACTTTATTAGCTCATCCAATTGCAGATGCAGAGTTAGCAGTTTACACAGATGCTTCTGACACTTCGATTGGTGCGGCACTGCAACAACGTACTGGCGGCACATGGAAGCCGTTAGCATTTTTCTCGCGGCGTTTGTCAAGTGCCCAGAAAAAATACAGCCCTTACGATCGGGAGCTGTTGGCCATTTATGATGCCATTCGCCACTTTAGACATATGGTAGAAGCTCGTACATTTACAATATATACCGATCACAGGCCATTAACATATGTTTTCCAGCATAACCGTGAGAAATGTTCGCCACGTCAGTTTCGTTACTTAGATTATATATCACAGTTCACTACAGATATACGCTACGTGGCGGGCAAGGAAAACGTAGTCGCGGACGCTTTGTCGAGAATAGAAGCCGTATCAGTGCCAATAGACTATGAGAATCTTGCACAATCTCAAGACAAGGATCCAGAACTGCAAGAACTTCTTAAAAACCAGACTACAGGACTAAAACTTCAGAAAATAAAAACCACTGATTGGAACAGTAGCGTCTACTGTGACGTTTCGCACCAGCCACGACCGTACTTGACAGCCGAGTTCAGAAAGCCAATTTTTGACACTTTACATCGCTTAAGCCATCCAGGGATTAAGGCAACTGTCAAACTCATAACGCAACGGTTCGTTTGGCCTGGAATAAAAAAAGACTGCCGAGATTGGGCAAAGAAATGCACAGATTGCCAAATTTCCAAAATTTCCCGCCATACCCATTCTCCCACTTCCACATTCCAGACTCCTTCTGACCGTTTCTCCCACGTCCACATAGACATTGTGGGCCCGTTACCTTTTTCTTATGGTTTCAGGTACTGCCTCACTGCAATCGACCGGTTTACGCGATGGCCTGAGGCGTACCCACTCGCCGATATCACCGCCGAGTCATGTGCCCGCGCTTTCATCGCTGGCTGGGTGTCCCGCTTCGGCTGTCCTCACAAAATCACCACGGACAGAGGGCGGCAGTTTGAGTGCGAGCTATTTCGTACTCTCACCAGCATCTTGGGTACACAGCATCGACCTACCACGGCATATCACCCTGCTTGCAACGGCATGGTGGAGCGACTTCATCGTCAACTGAAAGCTGCCATTATGTGTCACTCAACCACCAGCTGGACGGAGGTACTTCCCATCGTATTATTAGGGATTCGAAGTGCCTGGAAGGAAGACGTAGGGTCATGCGCAGCAGAACTCGTTTACGGCGAGCCACTCCGACTTCCTGGAGAGTTCTTCGTGCCAGCCAATGAAGAAACGCTGGATTTAACCAATTTTACATCACGTCTCCGACTCCATATGGCACGTCTGGCACCAAAACCTGCAAGCAGACACCAAAACAAAACCTTTTACATACCCAAAGAGCTGGCCATAGCGGAGTATGTTTTTCTTCGGCAAGATGCTACTCGACGCTCCCTGGAACCCCCGTACACTGGACCATACAAGGTACTTGAAAGAAAGGAGAAGACTCTCAAGTTGGCTTTGCAAAACAGGACGATCACTGTTTCCATTGACCGAGTCAAACTAGCCTACATAGCCAAAGACGGGTTAGATGCAGAAGACAGTCTTCCAAAGCATACTACTATTACACCAGTTGCAGCTCTTCGATCGGAAGCTACAGTGAAGAAGACGAGAAGCGGTAGGATAGTTCGGTTCCCCGATTACTATCGCCCTCCGTAACCTTCGGTCTCAGCGGGGGGGTAGTGTAGTGGTTAAGAACAATAATTAATTTTATTAATTTATGTAATTTTATTTTTATGCAAATTTAGTTTTTATTTTATATAATTTAATATAAAAATAATAGCATGAGTAGAACCGAGCGCGCTTGACCTTTTGACCTATTTTTTTATTGCAACGGTCGCGCGGCGAGCTCTGCGTACGCGCCGGTGCACCAGTCCGAGTTCATACCGCGACGGCGAATGCACGCTTCCTTTTGCGCTTCTCGGTAATTACGCTTTTCTAGTTATTTTATTCGTTTGCTTATATAAACCTTTCTATTTCGCCTTACTGTATATATAAACTCTTGTGCTCGCTAAAATTCTTTCTTTAAACTATTCTTTCGTTGTTTATTGTATTGTGCTTTCTTCTGTGTCGTGTAATAAACTTTAATAGTATATATGGTGGACTTATTATTTATCTCATCTAGTAGCTAATAACTTTGACCACATAAAAACTATATCTGTGTAATATTTGTGTAACTTTAAACATTTACGCAGCGCATGACCGTTCTAATCCCGAATTTTAAAACTTTGATATCTTCTAAAATAACTATTTCTGTGATATGCTATAATATATATGCTATAATATATAGTATAAGCCAATTTCAATCTAACATACTTCGCAATGTATCTGTTGAAAATATTTTCGTAACTATCCCTTGTTTATTTTTAAATACAGAAATGGTTACTGTGGGATATCCTTAAGAGGTAGACATATTATGTGCTATAGGCTATATAACATTACGGTGTATTGCTCTAGTTAGCCTTAATTAACCAAATTATGTATTAATTAATCAAATTATTAATTCACCAACCGAAAAAAAAATAATTAACCAAATAACCATACTGATGAACGCCATGGAACCGCGAGCGCTGCAGAATATATATATAAAATATATTCTCTATAATATATATATATATATATATATATATATATATATATATATATATATATATATATATATATATATATATATATATATATATATATATATATATATATATATATATATTAAATAATTGCAAGTACATCGTACTACAAAAATATTCAATTTCGTTGGTTCTAATAAAAGTAAACGACATATCTTTGATAAATAAGTCACAATAAGGAGGCATTTTGTGACTTATAAATAAAATTGAAGTGTCTGCTTGTGATTTCAAACTGCGTTTTTGCAAGTGCATGTAGTTATTTACCGATACACTTTTTATCCCAGAATTTCCACGGGATTTCCCGGGAGCAACGTTTTAACACGTTTTCCGTGCGCACGTACATAGATACTATATGAAATAACTAAACATTTTTTATATGAATACGATATTTCTTGCGAGCAATATCAAAGAAAGTCGATAGAGATTATAATTACGATGTATTAAGTGTATAACAACGGCACAGATAACCGAACTGAAATAAATAACCAACAATTATTTCCTAAATACACTTAAATAACACACAAATTAAAAAGTAGCGGCCGATGCCACGCTGGGCCAAAGCTTACATCACACCAAGAAATTTAAAAAATCTAACTAATATACGCCAAAATATGCAAAAATAACCAAATAAAAATATAAATTTATAATAAACAGCAAATAATCACATAGAAATTAACAGTATATCGAAAATGTATGAAAATTTACAAAACTACCCTTGCTAACTAACTACCCGTTTCGAGATAAATATACTTTTGTCATCGTGATTTTTTTTTAGATATTTTAAAAACCAATATTTTTATAAAACATTGTTTTTAAGTTATATATAAGGTCTGCTTTTTTTAAAACAAGAAAAATCCTTATTGCGTAGCAATGGTTGTTTTAACAGGGTAGAATAAATTTCATGTCAAATTAAAATATATTTTAATATATTATTATATATCGAGAATATTACAAATATGCGAAAAAAAAGTAACCTATTTCCATCCCAAGAACCTCAAATAACTCTATATGAAATTTAGTACAATTGCATCAGCGGTTTGACCCCGATTGCGTCACAGACAGACATACAGTTACTTTCGAATTTATAATATAGGTATGGATATATTTAATGTATAAAATTTTGGACGTTGCAGGATTTGAACCCGCACCTCTTGGTTTCTTTTGACCCTTTTAAAGTATAAATCTTTATACGTTTTCTTAAAAAAAATATTTCCTTGTTAAGTGTGGAATGACGCTTAAAAAAACTTAAAATAGATATAAGTACTCCACACTAAGGATAGAAGATCTTCTTGGACGGTATCCAGAACGGGGCGGTTCGAGTTCCGCTACATAAAATTTTTTATACGTTTTCTAAAATATTTTTTTACTAGCGACCCGCTCGCGGCTTCGCCCGCTTAAACTACTGAATTATTAACTCAATATATTGTAATACGATCCAGTTTTAATATATAATGTATGTTTGAAAAGCACTTAAAATTTCTAATGTGAAAATTATTAAAACCTTAAGGTTGCATTTTCATAGTTCCCATATGGATATACAATTGTTTTGAAAAAAAATAAAACAACTTATCTATAAATATTTAAACAAATGACACAAGCAACAGAATACTTACCCGCAAGAACAACAACAACATATTTTACTTTTAACCAAAAATACTTATTGAAAGGATAATCAAAAATACCACCTGGGCGGTCACCTCACCCAGGTGAGAATCTGGGTTTCCTGAGAGAGCCCCAGATAAGCGACCAGCGACTGCGGTGACTCAGGCGTCAGATTCGGGGGAGGACAGAAAATCTCTCGGAAGAACATATGCCAGAGGGTTATGCTCCTTAGGTGCAGGTGATTCGATACAACGGTGCGGCGCGGCGGAACGCGTTGGACGCGAGGCAGATGTGTAGCTCCAGGCTTTCTATTTTTAGTAGCAGTGAAATGTGGTGTGAAAGGGGGGCGCCGGCTCTGAGCACTTTATGAAGTATCCCCGGGTGCTAAACGCGGCAGAATTGCACGCTCTTTTTGGTGAATCGCTGCTGCGGCGTAGTATACCACTCTTGCCACCTGCAGAGTAGTTGATCCACTCGCCAAATTGTTTGCTACGCGGGTGGATGTGCGTCTTGAGTAGTGGGAGGAATAACTTCTCGAACATCTTGACCACTGCGCTCAGGGCGTCGTGGGCTCTTCCCACCCAGCATGATGACCAGGTCCTTTTTCCACGCCCGTGGGAGAGGAGCCAGACGGGCGCAGCGGATGCACTTTTATAAACAAAACATCGGGGCGCGGAGGGACGCGTGTCGGGCGGCGAGCCGTTTCGCAGCAAGGATTTTTTAGTACCGTCATTTTAAATCAGTGTTATAACTTCTAAATTATTTATTAAAATAAAATTAAAAAGAACAGTAAAGAACAGTTTTGACCTACATTAAATGACCAAGATAATGAATATACTTATTTATATGCTAAAAGTAAGGGATAAATAAAACATGAATCGATACAACTATTAGCCGACCTGATATATCATCAATTAAATATATTTTTTAATAACACTGGTAATTTCGAAATAGTTTAAAGAGCAAATTTTATCTTCGTTTTAAGGAGAAAATTAATAAAGTATTTAAAAGGATAAGGATTAATACCATTATGGACAAACATCCTCACAACTAAAATATATAATCAAATTACTATTTTAGACAGAAATATGCTTACTATACGTTATCCTTAAAAGATACGAATATACTGTCACTGACTTTTTTTTAGATCTTATTAAGAGGAACAATACTTCCGCACATTAGTTTCATGTAGTACTTACCATAAAAGCAGCGCATGCACGGAAGTGTCTCAATGGGTAGGACTTTATACACATTTATCGTATTTATGTGAGATTGCATAAGAATTTACATATAATAAACTATATATAAACCTTTCCTGAGAAATACTCAAATTAATAGTGAAAACCGCATCAAAATCCGTTGAGTAGTTTAGAAGAAGAAGACTTAGAAAAGCACAGACAGACCCGGAGGGCGACTTGATTTTGTAATATTATGGATAAACAAACATTAATTATAATGGAAATCGAACCCACGATAATCGCACCATGATTTAAGTACCTATAGGCTATATCCAACAAGGGTTTATAAAACCCAATGAAGTTATTATATTTACAATTATATGAATATATAGTATAGATAGCATCACGTAACCTTCTTACGTGATCAGTTCTACACTCTCGGGCGTAATGAGAAAACTTTGTAAGCTCCTTTTTTGGAGTAATCACAATATCTCTAGAAATTTGTGAATCCAATCTTATTTTCTGGTTAAGCTTTCTTATATTAAATTAAATATACATATAAAAGTTCTATTTTTTTTTGGAACATGAGGACCTAGTGTTAACACATTCCGTACCCCATTAAGACATTACATTCCCCACTTTCCGCTCAATTCTGTAGACATTGCGTGTTGAGTGGTGGAACTCACCCCGCGTTTTATCTCGTTACCAGCAAAGAAATGAAAATAATAAATATTTCATTTCCTCTTGGGAGAGTTAAACCTTTGATATTTGTAAGATAGTATAAAACACGTTTATTAATTAATACTGTTTTTTATTTCTGCGAAATTAAAGATACAGTATTCGAATAAATACACGTGTTTTAATAAGAACTGTTTAAAAAATCGTTTTTTATTGAAAAGGAGCAAATATTTTGCAAAGTTAATAAATACAACGAAATTAATATCTGCTACGATTATAAGAAATTAATATTAGATATACATGTGTTCTTAGCTATATCACGTATTAGAAATACTAGCTTTACTTTGATGTTTATTTAGCTTCAATCTTTATCTCGCGTGGCAGAGCAAGCAGAGGGTAACTAGTGATAATACATCCCTTTTCTCACTTTCCGCCCAACTTTCGACACATTATGTGTTGCGTGGCGGAACTTAACGCCGTCAACCAGAGCGAAGAAATGAAAAGAAATATAATAATTATTCCGAGCGAAAATCGTACCCACAACTATCGACCTTTCCGGGTTCAGACATGCAGCAACCAGTATCTCTAAACTGCGGAGAGTGGAGTACCTTGCAACAAGGTTGCTTAAGTTAAGGGAATGAAACCAATCTTTTCAAATTACAAATTAATATCAGGTACACGCAAAGGCCTAACGACACTCGTTACCGTAGTCCGTGACAGACAAACTAAGCGTTTCAACTGAAAGTAAATGAAGACCTTTAATTTTTCACTCGATCCCTTCTAATGAGTTGGACTTGGTTAAATCTTTATCTCCTAATGTCAAAAACATTTTTTTAGCTCGCATTCGCATAATAAGTAGGGAAGACAAGAAAAGCTGAGTGTCAAGACACTCTGTTCTTCATTTTCCGTGGAAATTTAATACATAAGTGGATCACTACGCAGCACTAAATTTTATCAATATGGGGAATTACAAAAAGCCCATAAGTGGGGATCTAAGACAGTCGTGGCGCAGAGGCAAAAGCATGCGATTGCAAGCGCGAGCTCTTTTGTGCGTTCGATTCTACTCGAGTAATTAAAATATGTAATACTTTCATTTACTTGCTTTGGTAACAAATCGTCAATTTCTGCCACTCAATACGGAATGCCTCGATAATTCGGCGGAAAGTGGGAAACGGATATATCTTAATGGAGAACATAGTGTCTTAAAATTATGTTCACAGGTACCCTTTGCCTACCTAGTGATGTACAACTTGAAATAAAAAAAAATACATAGTAAAATTGTAACCTTTATATTGAACATTTATATCAATAATGCTCCAATATATGACATGACAAAGTTAATGGCAAAGTTAATTAAGACGGAAAGTCTAAACGTTTTAGTTTATAGCAACAATGAATGTTCTCACAAACGATTAATTACAAAGAAAACATGTTATTACAGTACTGTTGTTTGATTTTGATTTTCTTAGAAATTGTGGAAGAATTCTAAAAATATTAGACATGTCAAAGAATATCCGATCGTGGCGTAGTGGTACAGTATCTGACGAAGCGACAATTGTGGGTTCGATTTCATTCGATCCCAATTACGAAAGGAATATCTCCAAGAATATTACATACTAGCGACCCGCTCGCGGCTTCGCCCGCTTAAACCACAAAATTATTTAATTAACACACTGAATTATGTTCGTGTTTTGATATACCTGTAATGTATGTTTGCAACGCAATGAAGATTTTTAATGAGAAATTTATTAAAACTTTAGGTCGCATTTTCGTACCTCCCATGACAATCTTCAATTGAATTTTTGAAATAAAAACACAACTTATCGATACTTACAATAAAATCCTAACTCATCGGTGTCTGTACATGGAAGATATTACAATTAACATTGTAATAGAACTTGGTCAGTTTGTCTGTTTGTCTGTGAATTTGTTCACGATAATCTCAGAAACGGCTTAACCGATTTAAATCCTTTTTTGGTTGCATTTTGGCAATCTGCCCTTAAATATTTAATATTAGTTTTATTTTAATCAGCTTCACGCTGTATCCCTCACACAGCAGGTTAGGCAGAGGAACCCTAGTATTAAGACACTCCGTTCCCCATTTTCTGCCGAATTCTGGAGGCATTGCGTGTTCTCGTTCTTTCGTGTTCTCGTTCGCTCGACACCAGAGCGAAGAAATGGAAATATAAATTTAAGTAAATATTTCATCTCCTCGAGTGGGGATCGAACCCACAACCAGTCGGTTTTACAGACACACTTCGTGCTGCTGCGCCACGACTGGCCTCAACTGGACTGGACTTTATTTTAATCGGTTCACACAAAGTCAAAACCAGATCCACGCTTTATCCCGCCTTTAGCAGGGTAAAGATTATGCGTAAGATTATGAGATTATGTTGTAATGTAAGTATTAAGATATTGCGTATAATGTGTGACTGATGTGCGAAATGAAAATATTATTAAACGAAATGAAAATATTATTAAAATATAATTCAATCCTACAAGTGGGGATCGGACCCACACCAGTCGCGTTACAGCCACAACTTTGGCCTTTAACAAAGAACAGAAGAGAAGCGCGTTAGCGCTTCTTTTACGGAAATAGCATATAGGTAAAATATTTAAATTCTATACCTAAAGAATTTAAGCAACAGTGTAAACGTAAGTTTTTTTTTTCATTTCACGATGTTTAATCATATCTATATTTCGTGTGAGGCAGTTACGCTTTGATACCAATAACGTAAACACATACTACTACAAAAATACTACTAAAACCTTTAGATTTTAGAACTTTGAACTTTGCCACCAAAACCTACGGCTCGATTTCGGAATGAGGCGTATGCGGCGGTTTCCCTTTGATAAGTGTATGTGTGCGTGCGTCGTTCTTGACAAATTGTATTTTATTTTACAACGATAATTTTATTATTTATTCGCGGCTTTGTCCGCTTGAATTGCATGATTACTCTTTTAAGAAATATAGATATTACAAACAGCCTTAACTAATAATTAACTGATTTGGATAAGTACTCACGATATTATTTGCAAAATAACTTATCTAGCTCCTGTACAGTTTTTAAATTAGTAACATATATTATTAGTTAAATATATAATTGATATACAGAATATACGTAGAAAGCACGTTTTTGCTCCCAAAAGTTATTTTTTTATACGTTTCTTAAAAAAATATTAATAACATAAACGAACGAACGGACTGAAGAACCTATTCAAAATATTTCTTTGAATATTAAGTCATTCTTTATCACTGTGTTAAATAATTACGAATTAAGCTTGACTGTTACGAAGGTAATCTTCACCAACAATTCAATGTAGTTTACTTTGTAGTTAGTACTATGAACAATTGTACTTTAAAAATACGTAAATTTATCAACAGTCAAATAAATAAGACGTTTCTAAAGTCATTCTTTTGGACTTACAATTAAACTGTAACCATTCGAACATTGTTAGAAAAATACTACTATATTTATGTTAAATTTATTATAAGTATAGATTACACTTACATGACGTAATTAACGTTAAGCAGATAATAACTCAACAATATAATAATTTATTTCTTAATAATTTCTTTTTTTTTTCAAATATAAGTATCCTTAAAACTTTAAGTACATTATTTTTTGATAAAGTGTAGCGGTAACCTTTCCAAACTATATTTTCTTTTATGCACAGCGCCATCTATTAAGATCCCATCACAATTAGTGATAGCGTTACGCGTATGGAAGAGAGTATCAAGATTCATTAGTACCTACTACTTTTGTCAATAGATAGCGTTACTGGTACCGATTTTTACTATCTCAAATATTAACTTCTTGAAAACTTAAATACTTATATCGTTTGATAGAGTGAAGCGATTACAATGAAATAAACACTAAAACCTACCTTGATTCATTTGTAATTTTTATGTATTAAAGTTGCTTAAATTTATTGTGTACTTTTTACGTGATACGTGTTCACATAAACAGACAAACAGACAAACAGACAAAAATTTCAAAAATGTTGGAAATGAATTCTGTTAATTATCCTTTAACACCCTGGCAAATTTTTTTTTAAATATTTTCAATGTACAGAAACGACTTTTCTACAGATTTATTATAAGTATAGATTAAATAGCGGAATCTATCGAATGATTTAAAGATTGAGATTAAAGGTTCTTCTCTTTCTTAATCTTAATAGCACAAAGATAATCTACAATCTAAAAATAAAAATAGAGAGGGAATAAAGGGTTTGTAAGTAATAGAAAATAGTATTAATTCAGAACTGATTTACATAAAGTTTGATTACACTAAGTTAATATGCTCGCAGCGTTTTTAAACTTTTACTACGAAACCTTTCAATTCAATTTGAGAACGGTAGGTATATTACTTTACCCGACTGATACTTTATCTCTCTTCTATTTTTATCTCAAAAAATATATATAGATGCGATAATTGTGGGTTAAATTACCATGCGTGATCATTAATATTTAAGTTATTTTTATATCTCTGCGTTGGTAGATAAATCACGGCGTTAAGATCCGCCCATCAACACGCAATTGTTTAGAATTCTGAAAGCCGCTTTCCTCTACTTGAATAGAGTGTATTGATAAAGTAAGAAACTATGATGTCCTTACTTACTCTGATATTTGCAGGAAATAATGTATAACTATAAAAAAATGTCAAAGATTTATGAAGAGTACCCTTTTATTTAAGAAATGGAACAAAACTTAAAGTTATACAAATGGTCGTAAATTGTATTCCTACTCGAGAGAATTATAATGTTTAAATTATCTTCATTTTCCTTCTCTAGTAAAACAAAACACGGCGTGTAATTCCGCCACGCAACACTTAGTGTCAGGAAAATTGGTCAAAATGGATTGGATGGATTGCCTTGACACTAGGTTTTCCTATTCTATTTAATTGCCGACCCATGAGACAAGTTGTTTATACTATTCAAGATAAAGCATCTATCCTGTAGATAGATGCTTTATCTTCTAAGGTAATATTATACGACGAGACCTCATTTAGACTCAAATCTAGAAACGAGAAATCTACACTGAATAAATTTGATAAGATCGTGACTATATAATATTTATATTGTAGAGTATATTTTTATACAGGACTTTAAGTAAGTCTTATATATATGATATTATACAGTTAATAGCAGGGTAGGTAGAGAAAACCTAGCGTTAAGCACTATCCAATTTTTGAGACATTGTGCGTGGCGGATCTCAATGACAAACTTTGTCTACCAAGACAGAAAGCAAAGCCAGGAAATGAAAATAATTAAGTCCCTCAAGTAAAAAGCATAACCACAACCGTTGCGTTTAGGGTCAGGGAGCTGCACCACAATGGTCTAAAAGCTAAAAATATTGAAAATTTCGCTTATGATTATGAAAGAAGCTTGATTTGAATCCACATTTCTATTTAACGTGGAAACTTTTTATAAATGATTTAATATGCAAAATAAAAATTAAAAGTTAACGAACAATAAATGACCGACCAACATAAGAATATTTTTATCGATTCGAACAAGCAGGTAGTTCCTAAGATATGTGTGTTCAATTAAACAAAGTGTTCAGGCTTCGATCAACTATTCATATTAGATAGTTGATTGAAATGTTCAGCTTTGTAATATTAGTACATAATACGTATATCAATTAATCCACTTCATTACTATTTTGAATGGCTTAAAGTCATGAATGATCAAACCCATATTGTATTGTCTCTATTATATTATATTGACTGAGCGTATAATAGGTGTTTCTATAAACCGTCTATAGCTACCACATCATATACAGGGTGCAACGCGATCGACAGGTCAACGGTAGCAAATCGGAAGAGGACCTCAGTATGTATCCATTTCACTCCATATATTTTGGTCGATTTTCAGATATTTATCGGCAGATATTTGAGAATTTGTGATTTTTTGGAAAAAATCGGATTCTTGAAAAAAAATGTCAAATACAGCCTAACTGTTGAGACTGCGCTCGTGTTTTCTTTTCTCAATATAGATCAATAGTAGGCCTTTAGTATAATGTAGTATTTTAAAATTATCGGCTATATCTTGAAAATAATATGAAAACAAAATTTGTTTATAAATAAGCAATTTTGGGATGAAGCGAGGTCCTTTACCTGTAAACAACCGTTGATCCGTCGATTGTGTTACACCCTGTATACCTCTATATATAATAAGACAGTAAAAATATTTTGTCTGTACATTTAGTAATTTTGACTGAAATGGATAGAGGGACACTTAAAAATAATAACAGAAAGCAAAAAGATTTTTTTTGAATTTCTTGTCTGTCTGTCTGTCGACATATTTTTGTCCACATTTTTCTCTGAAAGTACTGAACCGATTTACTTGAAAATTTCACCAATTGCTTTGTTTTAACTCAACTTAACTACTAAAGTTTAGTTCATCAAAATCATTAAAAAAAAAGTTATCGTCATTTGAAACAAGTCGTAATTAATTCAACACAGACATAAAGAACGATCTTGAAAGAAATATCAAGTAAATACAAAGATTTTTTGGGTGGGTCGTTCATATAACTAAATTAGCTTCACGTTGTATCCCGCACACAGCAGGGTAGGCAGAGGGAACCTAGTGTTAAGACACTCCGTTCCCCACTTTCTGCCGAATTCTGGAGGCATTGCGTGTTGAGTGGCAGAACTCAACGCCGCGCTTAACCTCGACACCAGAGCGAAGAAATGGAAATATAAATTTAAGTAAATATTTCATCTCCTCGAGTGGGGATCGAACCCACAACCAGTCGGTTTTGCAGTCACACCTCGTGCCGCTGCGCCACGACCGGCCTCAGCATACAGTTTTTAAATTAGTTACATATGTTCATATAACATATGTAACTAATTTAAAAACTGTACAGGAGTTAATATGCAATTATTACAGTTATTTTACAAAGAATATTATGAATCCTTCAAATCAATAATTTAACATTTAAGGCTGTTTCTGAATGAGTAAATTAAATTATTCACTGACATCAGCACATTTAACAGAGTATATTATATAGGTAAAAAGAACATAAAGTTACAAAAATATATACGTGTAATAAATAATTAGCTTTATGTATATTTTATAAATATCAAATATCAACAATGGTCGTATTTTTTTATTTAAAACAATCAAAAATTCTTTGACGATAATGTCGTAAAAAAATCATATTAGAAGTCATTGTAGTTGTCAATCAATTCTGCTTATTAAATCAATATTCAATCAAGCCGTGGGCGAGCTGCTAGTTAAATAATAAAGTTACATAATATTAAATAGTAAGATTTCATATAATTCATATTTGATTTTTTTAGCTTTATGAAAATTTCCGTATATAGCAGGGTAGGCAGGTATAACCTAGTATCGAGACACTCCATGTCCCACTTCCGCTGAATTTTTGTTACCAGAACGAAAAAATTAAAATTTTAGATATTATAGGAATCTGGTCCACAACGTCACACACTGTGCCACAGCGAAACGACTATTTCAATTTCTTTATTAGATAAATTGCATTACAATATTTTACATTTATTAATATAAAAAAAAATAAAAAAATATTTAAAAATATTTAAAATCTTACTGGATTTGAACCCGCTACGTTCAAATATTTATTCGTTTTCCAAATAATTATTTTTCTTTCCTAAGTGTGAAATAGTACTTTAAAAATATTTTAAAAAAAATTAAAAAGTAGTTTTCTATCTTGCCAAACTTTAATTCTTGTTTTTTATTATCTGTCTATCTGTAGTAGATTATCTTTGGGCAGCGGAAATTTATAAAAATCTCCCTGTCTCCCAGAGATGCTAACAATAATTAATAAATGTTGAATAAATATTAATAATATGTTTATGTCGGTAGACAAAATCATTTCATTGGTAGTACAAGAAAAAGGAAGGTAAAGAATCTATAATACTAACGAAACGTGAGCCAAACATTTCGTCTAAGGCGTAGAGCTTGTGAGAAACTAAGGCTAATACGTAGAGTAGGCGTGTAGAGTAAGAATCTTGATTCTACATAGACCTGATGACTTTTGGATAGTGCAAGCCATCGTCGGTAATATTTTATATGACATTATTTTTAGTGGAGTTTCATTTATTTTTGTAGATACCTACTTAGTAAAGCGCAACAGTAGATAGGCAGTGCTGGTTGAGTCTACTTTTTTCCGGAAAACTTAAGCCAACTCCCGCCTAATTTAACGGGTAATTCAATTTAATTAAAAGGAGTAATTCTTGAAAATCTTGAACGATGTGTTTTTTATTATTTACAACGAGTAGGGACTCCGGTATTAATTTACAGATATATAGTATTAAATTGGCACTGGTCTCATATATCAGAATAACATTTTTTTTTCATCATCCCCGTGGGATACGGCACTGTTTCTCTTTATCACGGGCTATTTTGTAACCTATCTAAGAGGACAGTACCTCAACCAATTGTATTGTATACTATATAAGTGTTTAAATAAAGTTATTATTATTATTATTATTATATACTTCTATCCGTATTTAAAGGGGTACGGAGATAAAACATCAAAATTTTATGTTTTTAAGGGGTTAGACCTTTAAGTTATAAGACTTATTATTTACATATCAATAAATATTATAGTATAGGAACTTAGGCAAATTAAACTTAATATTATTTATATAGGGACTCGAACTCTATAGAGTAAAATTAAATTAGCTTCACGCTGTATCCCGCACACAGCAGGGTAGGCAGAGGGAACCTAGTGTTAAGACACTCCGTTCCCCACTTTCTGCCGAATTCTGGAGGTATTGCGTGTTGAGTGGCAGAACTCAACGCCGCGCTTAACCTCGACACCAGAGCGAAGAAATGGAAATATAAATTTAAGTAAATATTTCATCTCCTCTATAGAGTACAGAGTAAAAATTTCCCTACAGAGATGCTAATAACATAAATAAGTTGTAACAAGCGTATAAAAATTTCGACGTAGCTTGATGAGAATATATAGCTTAGTGGTCAGAGCGCCTGGTCGGTTTCCAATAGGCGCGGGTTCGAGTCTCGCTACTTTCAAATTTTTATACGTTTTCTAAATAAGTACTTCTTATGTTTTTTTTTAAATCACCTATGTATACAATATTATTAAGAAATATCCTTGAATTGTTCTACACGTCCAGTTTCTCGACTTATCCAAAATATTTTTGTGATATCACAAAATACGTATGATATATGCAGAACATGTGCGCATAATCCTATCACGAGTGGTATTTTGCTTACGAAATATATGATTGACGATTGTTCCTTTCGCAACCCTTCTACAGAACAAATATTTATATATCATTGCTTTTATACGATACGATCTATATCTATCTATACATATAAATAAAATTGATGTATCTGTCTATGATTTCATATTAAGTCCATAGGGGAGATCCATATACTTTAGAACACCTGGTACCTAGGGACAGTGATAGATTTACTTCAAATTTGTTGCTATAAGTACCACAAGCGAACTTGCGCTCTTTCGTGTCCAACATCTCGATCGTACCCGTAAAATCGGCGATTTTGAATGTTTACGTCAAATAGTTGCGCATTAGCAAAATTTTGTTCCTGTTTTTTTTCCTAATCTCTTTTTATCGATATTTTGAGTGGAGAAATTGTAGTAAAACGACTTATATTAAGCATATTTAATTGTCAGCTTATATTTATTTACTTATTTTGCAATTTTTTGATGGATAAGTTAGTCAGCTTACATAACCTCACTCCTTTAGTTTAAAGATGTGAGATATAAAAAAATCTATACTTCAAGTTAATTAAAACAGAAGTTATGTGGGATTGAAGTAAACGTTCTTACACAAGAATCTGTGCTATATGTGAAAACACATAAAAAATATCTATGTGATTTTTTAAGTTCACATAGATACTTTTCATATGATACTAAAACACAAACAAACAATTTTAATATTTTTGTCTATCTGTCTTTTTGTTTGTACAGGCTAATCTCCGGAACAGCTGTACCTTCTTTTATGGAACTTTCTCTGAAAGATGCAACTTTCAGTAGTTAGTAGTAGTTTTATAAAAAAATGATTAAGGAGTAACATAAGGGTTACTTTTTATGGGAACTCCTGCGGGATTGGAATTTAGCTGGGAATGATCTCGTATATCACCCATATCTACCTGAATAGATATGGATATGAAAAAGTATAACGATGATTTATTCTTAGTGGATCAGCGTTTCCGAAGCCAAGTTATGGACACTCGAGTTTTTAAGAGTTCTGGAAGAAGGCGTAGAGATCAGATCTTTTCCCTCGGCATGATCACGGAAAATTCTTGGCCTTTTACCAAAAAGTTTTCTGTGTTTTAGTGGACTTGGAAAAGGCGTTTGAAAGACTTGTGAGAATGAGATTATGGGAGATACTACGCCGGTATAATATGAGCGGATGCTTCCTGCCGGTTGTGAAGTCTCTTTGCAGAGATGACTCAGCCTGCGTGCGAATGGGAGCTGGCATGTCGCCCAGGTTTTGTTAAACCTGGACGACATGCCTGCTCCCTCCCATAAAGTGTGAATCTCTTGTTTAACACCCTATTGGATGTTTCCAATAGGGTGTTAAACAAGAATGCGTCAATTTTTATTTGAATAGCTGTCTCCAAGAAGTGAAATTAAGTGACATGGGAGTGAAAGTACTAAGTGACTTGAGTGTAAATAGTCTGTTGTCAAAGAATGGCAAAAAGACTTATGACGGAGTGTCCGTTTCCCACGCAGCACTCACATTACATGCACCAACTGGTGCATGTAATGTGAGTGCTGAGTTGAAAAACAAAAATAATTCATTTTATTATCAGTCTGACACTATGGCACTGCGCCACAATAGCCTTAGTTACTCAGTTACTTTAGTTAGGTGGATAAATGATATTAAAAAAAAATAATAACTTGTAATAATAATATCAATAATATTTATTTACAGTTCTATTAAGTCAAACATCCTTTGGCTTTGAGACGTCAAAAGTCAACATATTAAAGCCACTTGACCCAGCCTCTACAAATAGACTACGGTTAAGCTAAATACATATTTGAGAAGACCGTAACGCAAATAAAAAATGTCTATATAAACGATAGGTATAAATTTGATTTTAGGAAAATATTTACCTTGAAAATAATTTTATGGTCAGTCAGATTAAACGCAGCGTTGAGTTCCGCCATCAAAGAAAAACATCTAAAGCGAATAAAATATAGATAACAATGTTTTAACGTTAGCAGTTTTGCCTATCACGCAAAAAATACGACATTTGTGAAGAATTAAAATATATCCTAAATCTAAATTAGATCTTATTATCATCGTACATGCTTATGTAAATACCTAATATTTATTTTATCACAAGGCGAAGTTATAAAAAGTATATTTTAACTTGCATACATATGAATATTTATA
Source organism: Heliconius himera (assembly GCA_021202915.1). Classification (NCBI taxonomy): domain Eukaryota; kingdom Metazoa; phylum Arthropoda; class Insecta; order Lepidoptera; family Nymphalidae; genus Heliconius; species Heliconius himera. Next base: position 706,196 of record JAJHJA010000279.1, read on the forward strand.
TTTTAACCCTTAGTATTAAGATATTACATTTCTGAGAGGCATAACTCAACGCAGCGGTTTCACTTCTTACTAGGCCAAAAATGAATATGAATTGAACCCAATATCGCCGACTATATTCTAATTCTTTGCCGCTTAGCCACGACAGTCTGAATATTTAAATTGTAAATAATATATTTATATTATAATAAATCGTATCGTAACGACTAAAAGTTCTTAAATAACATCCCTTCTGTGACTATCCTGAGTTTTGTTTTATTCGTAACTATTGAAGGGTAATATTTTTGCAGTTGTTCTTTGTTTTCTATATTTTAAATTTTCATGTAGTATTCGTATAATATAAGATTTTCTTTGTATTGTAACGATAGTAATCTATACATTCATAGGTTATGTATGTGTTGAAAATGAAAAATTGAAAATTCTTATATTACTTTTTTGAACTACTAAGAAGGGTATTGTACAAAAATCGTAGTTATTTAAACCTGTATGTAATCGAAATCTACCCTTACCCGTAGTTCAAAACAGTAATAAAAGAAATATATAATTTTTCACTTTCAACACTTTATACACTATTCATTAAATCACAAAATCTTAAAAACTAAAATATATAAAATACGTTTTAATATAGACAAAGCAGGTTTTACCAAATTGATTATTTCAACAACTTATTTAATAACAACAGCCATAAAAAAGGACCTTGATATAACTCTAGATTCAAATTCGGTATTTCTAAAAAAACATCACAAATTAAGAACTGCACTCAGACTAATTAGACTTACAAACTAATTGAGAATGTCAAAAATATATTATAATTATTTAAAAAAATGTTTTACTTTCTGTCTAATTTTCCATATATTGCGTGTCGAGTGGCACAATTTGACATCGCGCTTTACCTTGTCACCAGAGCAAGGAAAATGAAAATAGTTAATTTCCCTGGAAGGAATCGAACCCACGACCGTCACGCCTACAGTCAGACGCTATGCCGTTGCACAATGGCGGCCTCAACAACTAACTAATTGAGAATTTCCATACATTTATTTCCATACATTAGCATTAATAATAAATAATTATTTACATACGTATATAATAAATATGTATGCAGGTATGTACGTTTGTCAATCACCGAAGTACTTTAATCTCGCGTAACGATTCAACTTTGCCCATTAAACCGAATAGGATTTGGTACGCGGTTTCATCTGGTTACGAGTTTCAGAACATAATATATGAATTTGAAATCTCATGTGAGGAGAAAATAAATATATAGGACTGTAATATGATATACATATATTTCAAGTAGCCGATCCTATTAGAGCTTACTCTACGCGACGGTAGTGGGTTTGATTCCCATAAGGGAAAAGGTGTTATTATTTCCTCGCTCTGGTAATAATATAAAGCGCAGTATTAAGTTCCGATACTCACCAAGCAATGTCTTAAAAATTTGGAGGAGCATGGGTAACGAAATGTCTTAAAACAAGTGTGCCTCTGGCTATTCTGCTATATGTGGAATATAGCTTTAAACTGTTTTTTGAATCCAATAAATACATACTTGAACATATGAAGTACTTGTGGTACATCATGGCGCAGTAGCACAGCGACCGACTGTTAACGCGATGATTGTGAGATCGTTTTCCATACAAGGTAATAATTAAAACAAAGTTATTTTTATTACCTTCTAATATAAGATTGTGTGGCGTTGAGTTTCGCAACTGAAAACGTGGTGCCTCTAATTCGGTCGCAAACATTTAAAGCTGGAAAAATATGTTATAGATCAGTATAATAGAAGTACATAAATAGATATTAGTCTATACTTAACCTATGTACAGAAAAGAGTATATGAATATTACAATAACAACTATTTTTTTTTATCTTCACACTGTATCTCGGACATAGCAGAGTACCTAGGAACCTACTGTTAAGACATTCCGTTCACATTAGTACACGTTTCAGTCCAACATTTTCCGCGAAATTTTGGAGGTGTAGCGTGTTGAGTGGTGGCCGCCTTTGCCTCGTTACCTGAGCAAGGAAATGAAAAGTTTAAATATTCATTTCTTCGAGGGGAAATCGAACCCACAATCTGTCGCATTTAAAGTCCCAAGCTTGTGCCCCTGTGCCACGACTGGCCTCGACTTTAGTTGAATGTTAAATAAAAAAAATCAGCTTCACGCTGCATCTCGCACCCTGCAGGGTAGGCAGAGGGAATCTAGTGTTAAGACACTCCGTTCCCCACTTTCTGACGAACTCTCGAGGCATTGCGTGTTTAGTGGCAGAACTCAACGCCGCGCTTGTCCTCGACACCAGAGCGAAGAACTGTAAATATAAATTTAAGTAAATATTTCATCTCCTCGAGTGTGGATCGAATCCACAACCAGTCGGTTTTACAGTCACACTTTGTGCCCCTGCGCCACGACTGGCCTCTAATGTAAATTGAATGTTAAATACAAAGTTATAATAGAAAATGTAATGAAAACAAATCACAGTCGGATCGGAATGTAGAGACTACTCTCTTTTACGACTTAACTTGAACCATTACACGAAATTACATTATTCTACGAGTGATGAACAAACATAACTATTTCAATCTTATGTGTGAGGTTAATGCGAGAAGCACTATCACGGTATAGTTAGCAAGTGTTCGTGTGCGTATGACGATTGTGGATACAATTTAGTCGGTTACCCAATACTTAACAATTAGACATGGCTGTCTGAAAGTCAAAAACCCCTTTTTACGAAAATAACGCAGAAGTATAAAATTTGGAACAGTTATCTATATTATATAGCTGAAGAGTTTGTGTTGTTCTTTTTCAATTTACAAATTATTTATTTATGTATCGGATAGTCATCTATTGAGGAAGTCTATGACTATTATCCATCACGCTGTGACCATTAGAAGAAATATAGCAAAGACAGGACAGCTAGATTTGGTTTATATTACAGGTAAGAAGAAATCATTTTATAGGATTAAGAAATCATATATTCTCGAATGGGAGTCACCAGCCTAAGGTAGGCTAGTGAGGACCGTTGGTAGTTCAAGATTTTGTGCTACAATCACATTCAAATCGTGGAGTTTTTTTTCAGTTTGGAAAACAACACTAGTAAAAGAATTTCGTTATTTCCTGTTTCCGTGAGCAAAACATATGTTTTCTTACATAACAAACTTTTTTCTACTTGTGATCGAATATATTATGCATATGTTACGCATCATATGAGGCTATCGTAACCCGGTGGCACAAGGGTGTGACTGTCAACGTGATGCTTGAGGGTTCGAATCCCATTCGGGGGTGCAAAATATTTAATATATTAATTTCCTTTTTCTGGTAAAAAGGCAAATCGAGGTGTTGAGTTCCGCTACTCAATACCCAATGCCTTTAGAATTTGGCGGAAACTAATGAACAAACTGTCTTTACACTGCTTTCCCAGTTTCTCTCCGTCTATCCTGCTATATGGAGGATAAAGCGTGAAGCTTAAAAAATTATTACGCAAATTAATCTTCACTTTGTCATCACTATTAATCTCTACTTCTATTAGTGAAAAGTTCATTAAAATCCATTATATATTATAAAATAATTATATCATATAATAAAATAAATATATTACCGATCTGCTCACGGCTTCGCCCCCGTTATCACGTAAGCATTGCACATGCTTTTAGATGTATATATGTAGATATGTAGAGACTCGTATGGGGCTTTGCTCGCTTAAATTTGTTTTTATATTAGAGCCAAAGGATAATATATGTATTTTTAATAAAAAGTATTGTAAAGCATTGCTCTGGTCTGGCTCTTAACACTAGGTTCCCTCTGTCTACACCACTGTGTGCGGGATACAGCGTGAAGCTGTTTTTTTATAAATTTTGTAAGTCCTTTCCCACATGCATATCCTTGTATGCATATCCTCTCAGAATATGCATACAAAGTTTCATTATAATCAATGGAATAGTTTAAACCTACATTCATATTTATAATATTAGTATGATGATAAACATACATAGGTGAAAAGCTGCTTTTTTTACTAAGTAAACTAAAAATCTACAAAAAATATTTTAATAGAAGAAATGAGAAAAATGCCTGTTAAATCTAATCTTATTTAGCAGATAACAAATAAGTTTTAATAAAAACATCTGAAGTTAACTTCTACGCATTATAATATTAAATGCGATTTGCATAAACATAATTTTCGCGAATGAGGTTAAAGAGATTTGTAGAAATATCAAGAAAACAACATTTTCAAATAATCTCTAAAATTAGGTTTTATGTATTTGTATGTATGTATTTATATGTAAGTATTTGTATAAGCGTATATCTAGCAACTTCGTTTGCGTTTGCCCCTGTTGCCGTTGGAATTTCGGGAATCCCCTCTTATTACCTACCTACGCTACTAAAAACAGAATACAATTTCTCCACACATTTGATTATTCCATAAAGTAAAAACTGAAAACTTTGTATACTTTTTAAACTGAAAACTTTGTGACGTCACACTAGAAGGAGAAGGGAGTAAAGTAACCCATATAAATGATACCCGACTGCAGCCTGTCCATCGAGTATGTACCTACAGGTACCAGTATCCGTAATATTTACAATAAAATACTTACGGAACCCTACAACCTTTTACGGTAACTCTTAACGATTTTCCATTAAAAAGTAAACAAGTATAAACGCTTTTAATTGGTCACAAACAACGTTTAATGAAAGCATAATAATTTTCTTTTAGGACCCCACAATTAATTTTTGACGCTATTGTCTTTAGGTGGGTTGTCCATTGAAATTAGAATAAATGTTCTTAAAATTCTTAAATATTTTATTTTTGTTATATGTATACAAAAGCATGTTAATTAAGCATATTGGGCACAAAGTGTGACTATAAAACTGACTGGATGTGGGTTCAATCCCCACTTGAGGAGATTAAATATTTACCTAAATTTATATGTCCATTTCTTCAGAGGGAACCTAATGTTAAGACACGCCGTTCCTCACTTTCCACCAAATTCTGGAGGCATTGCGTGTTGAGTGGCGGAACTCAACGCTACGCTTTGCCTCGACACCAGAGCGAAGAACACATTGCATTTTACTGCAGCAAAACCTTTACTGCAGTCAAAACAACACTACTATAAGCAAAAAATCGCGCTATACTTTCAGTGGTTATATATTTGAAATGCTTAATGGGGTGCAAAATAGTCGTTTTGTAGAATATTTGCGTTTTCCTCTCTAAGTTGCTTTAGAGCTAACCTATTAACTGTTCAAATCAACAATGTTCCTTGACCTATATAATGATAAATAATTTATTATTATTTTTACTAAAACACGGCATTAAGTTCCGCCATTTAACACGCAATGCATCCAGAATTCGGCGGAAAGTGGAGAACGGAGTGACTTATCACTAAGTTACCTTTGCCTACTCCGCTATATGCGGGACACAGCATGAAACTAATTTAATATTAATTTCTTTTTGTTTTTGTTGACCGCCCTAATCTCAGGAACTATTGGTTTGAATCGTTTTTTTTTTCAATGTAACCAACTGCACCTGCAGTCAAAGTACCTTCGGATACTCAGAATGTGTCATACACAACTCTTAGTTATTTATATTTGACCTCGTAGGTAAAAACTAGTTTATAACGTAGGTGAAATTAAAATATATTTTTTCCATTTTTAAAGTATTATTCCACTTAGGAAATACTTTTTTTAGAAAACATATCCAGACCAGGAGTTTGTGTCCCTGTAAACGCGACAGGTTCGATTTCCATTCCAGGAAATGAAATATTCAATACCAAGACACTCCATTCCTATTAAGACACTTCCGTTTCCTACTATCCGCCCCATTTTCAAGACATTACGTGTTGAGTGGAGAAACTCACTATTCTTTAACTTCTTAGCAGAGCGAGGAACTCAAGACTCATTACTCCAGTACATGGCCGACTTAAAAATATTTATTTTAGCAAAAAAAAGGCAAAAACATAACACTCAACATAAATCCGTGTGCCAAGTTTTAATTTCGTCACGCCCACATCATTACTCACATTGAAGGGCGCGCCTCTAACAACTCTTAACGACCTACTGTTTTGTAACGTTAATCCAGATTTAATGCTTACGTTTACTTATTTTAATATAAGTTATAAATTTTAATAGAAAATTTTAAATAAATATTTTTAAATGTTGTAATAATTTTTAAAAGTATAGATGGATCGATGAGGTCGTGTGACATCAATTGTGTCTGACTATAAACGTGACGGTTGTGGGTTCAAATTTCACTCGGGGGAATGAAATATTTAATATTTTTATATAATCACTATGATAACGAGGCAATGCGCGGCGTTGAGTTATGTATGGAATACAGCGTGAAACTTAAAAAAAAATATCATAACCGAACCTACATTCTATTCCATCCATTCATAATCCTCATCACATACTCTTATCTATCTAATTATAATTTTAATTAAGAAAGCAAATATCTTTTAGCACACATAGAGGATACTGTAATAAAGTCATCTAACCTAAACAAACAATGTATTAGTGGGACGCTAAGTCCTGTTGATTCAGGACAAAAATCTCCGTCAACAATTTGGAACATAATTTTTAATTATTCTTGCACACTGAAGACGATTTTGTCTAGTTTTTTTTTTATTTTGTTAAGAAGAAGGTAGAAAGATAGAAAGGAAAAAAGTAATTCATCACTCTTTTTATCATGCTCAGCTTATTTAGAGATACTTTATATTATTTAGTAGCTTAATTAGGCTTTGTCATATAGGCCAAATATCAATTTATATAGAATCCGAACGTCGACGTGAAATTGTGTCTATTCCCAGCTGAGATTTCAGCATTCAATGCATCAAGAATTCGGTGAAAAGTGGTGGACGAAAGATGTAATGGGGAACGGAGTGTCAAAACATTAGGTTTCCATCTTTTTACTATATGCGTGTGTTATTTCCCTCTGCTTATGACTCTGCAGCGTGAAGCAAAGAAAAATTACATCACGCAGCATCCCACATACAGAGACGGAGTTTCATCCGTTTTACTCCCAATTTTCCAGACATTGCGTGTTAAGTGCCCACTCGGCGCAGGGCTTTCCCTCGAGCGAAAATCGAACCCACGACGTCGTCTTACAACAATTAGACCTGCAACTGCGCCACACATACATCAAAACACACATATTATCAAAAAATTGTCGTTTCGTGTGTAAAATCTCTAAAACAGGTATTATCCTAATGCTATAATGCTGAACAGGTTTTTAGCTTTCCATACCTTGTATAACAAATTTTATGATGAAGTAGATTCAATATAAAGGATTTTCAAGTAAATCAATCTATTTGGTGCAGCGGCACGAAGTGTGACTGTAAAACCGACTGGTTGTGGGTTCGATCCCCACACGAGGAGATGAAAATATTTACTTAAATTTATATTTCCACTAGTGGGCGCGTGCAGCTTCGCCCGCGTATTTGCACCATTACGAGTGAACTCTAAAAAAAACCACGAAACACGTGTTCAATAAAATATTTTGAACAGTGTGAATTTATTTTTTTATAAAAATCGGTGGCGATTTAAAGATTTTTTCATATAAAATTTCAACCCCTTATTTGAACCCTTAGAGTGTGAATTCTAAAAAACCATAAAACACGTATTCAATGAAATATTTTTAAAAGTCTGAATTTCAAATATTAAGAAAATTGGTGCCGATTTAAAAAAAAATCCATACAATCTTTCAACCCCTATTTCATCTCTTTAAGGTTAAAAATTTTCAAAATTCCTTCTTAGTGGATGTCTAGATTATGAAAATAAACATCTGTCCAAATTTCACGTTTCTACCATCAGCAGTCACGGCTGTGCGTGCGTCTTACCTCAGTCAGTCAGGTACATTCCTTTTATATATATAGATTTCTTCGCTCTGGTGTCGAGGCTAAGCGCGGCGTTGAGTTCTGCCACTCAACACGCAATGCCTCCAGAATTCGGCAGAAAGTGGGGAACAGAGTGTCTTAACACTAGGTTCCCTTTGCCTACCCTGCTGTGTGCGGGATAGAGCGTGAAGCTGAAATGCATAATTATTACACGATTTTAGAACTTATCCACGGAAACATAAAAAACTGGCCAAATGCGAAAGTCATGTCTGTTGTATGGAAACCACTTTAAATATTCATTTTATATTCTGTTTTTTAGTGTTTGTTGTTATTTCAACTAACTAACTAATACGGTTCATGGGACACAGCCTGGCATCAAAACGAACGGATATGCCGCAGTGTCTTAGTAATAGGATCCCGTTTTTCCCTTTGGGTACGGAACCCTAAATACAAAGTCGCTTCAACTTTGAAACTAATGCAGTTTTCACTAATAGATAGAGTGCTTCGAGGGGAAGGTTTATAGGTTGTCATGACAGCGCACAACACTTAAGAATGGCATACAGTTACTATTTTGAAATTTCAGCACCAAAAAGAATGCGTCTCTATCGTCAGTCAGCGTCAGCAGAATAGTTTTCTCAATAAAATGTCAAATATTTACAAACGAACTCTTCGGAGTGCTCATATGATATGTCAATATCAATTCATTAGAGAATATTCAACATGTTGAAGGAAATTTGATTGAAAAGTTAGATATTAAAGAAAATTGTAGAGAGTTTTAGATATCGCTTGGAATAATTTCGTAAAAGATAGATACATTGTTACAATATTGTTCATTTCATCATCATCATCATCAAAGGCACTACAGCCGCGGGTGGGCCTTGGCCTGGTCCAGAATATCCCTCCATTCTGCTCTATTCCTGGCTTTCTTCTTCAATATTGTTCATTTGCTTTTTCCCAATAAAGAAAACGTTCTTTAGTGCAAAAACACTCCTCAAGACACAATCTTGAGACATTGCGTATTGGGTGGTGGAATTCTTCTTTCAGTACCGGAAATATAAAATAAAAATAATCAATCCAAGGAGTGGGAACCCACAACCGTTGCGTTTACAGTCGGACATTGAGCTGTTACGCCACAACGGCCTCAAAAATGAAAATATTTTCCTTTTCTTAGTATCGAATAACACTTTAAAACAATATAACTACGACTTAAACCTGTTATCGGTTAAAATTCTAATTGAGCTAAGTTAAAACGTTAACACTACACGATGAATACATTAAATGAAAATAGAATTTTAAAATGCTTTAATTAAAATTGCCGAAGCTTTGATAACCATTGAAATTACATGAAAGTGAAAATTTATGTCGCCTTTTGTGTCTCGTAATGACGTTTCAAGCTGAAGCTGTAGACACATATAACATACGAGTGTTCAGATGAGTGGAACAAGATATAAGATATTGTCTATAATTTTACGTGTCTATATTGTCTATAATTTTACGTATATATTAATTTGATATGATTTTAGTATAGTATATTTGGCGCAACGCCCCAGATTCCGACTGCATACGTGACGCTTGGGAATTCGATTTCCACTCGAGAACAAGATTTATTCTGATGTGGCGCTGGGGCACAAGCGCACGACTGTAAACACCATAGGCGGTGGGTTCGATTCTTGCTCAGGGAAATGAAATAATTAACATTTTCATTTCCTCTGTGGTAACGATGTAAAGCGCAACTTTGAGTTACGCCACTCCATACGCAATGCCTCCAGAATTCGACGAAAGGAGGAGAACAGAAGTTTCTTAATGGGAATGGAGTATCTTAACGCTAGGTTCCCAGATTCCTATTCTCAGCCTATCTTATCTTGCAGTATATGTGCGGTAAGCAATATGAAGCAAAAAAAGAACAAAAAAACGACAATCAGCATTATTTCTTATCTAATCAAAAATACGCTTATCTAAAATCTTTTAACTTGCACCATCACAAACTGTGGGTAGAATTGAGAGGCAGATAAGCTCACTTCCTGCAACTCGGCTTCCGGAGGAGCTGCGAGTACGAGTTGAAATGTTACGCTTAAATATGATGTTATCGTATATTTTATTTTTTACTTTACTAACTATTATTATTAGACTTTTTGATATTTTGCATCCTTAATAAGTGTGTTGTAGTGTTTTGTTTTCAATGTTATTTTAACACATGTGGCACAAGTGTGTGAATGTAAACGCGACTGGTTGTGGGTTCGATCCCCATACGAGGAACTGAAATATTTATTTAAATTTATATTTTCATTTCTTCCCTCTGATGTCGAGACAAAGCCCGGCATTGTGTCCGCCACTCAACTCAATTAAACGGAAAATAGAGGACGCTACTGTGTGCGGAGTATTGTGTGGCGCTGATTTATCTTTGATTTTATTTGCCACATATAGCAGGGTAGGCAGAGGGAACCTAGTATTAAGACACCCCGTTCCGTATGCACTAACTATTTTTATTGTGGCCGAGCTCAACGCTGCACTTTTCATTCGTTTATCATTCCTGCGAGTGAGAGTCGAACTCATAACCATCGAGCTTACAGTCAGACGCAGTCTTACATTTGCAAAAATTGCCATTATGGATATAAGTTTAATAGTTTGATTTAGAATGTTATTATATTTATACGTTAGGTGTTTAAAAAAGAAGCGTTAGGTTTCATCTCCTGTATACAACATAATATGTGAGACAATATTTAAATTATCATGTATAGCAGTTAGGCAGAGAGCGGGAGAGGAATACTAAGACACTCCATTCCCCACTTTCCATAAAACTTTTAACACATTACATGTTGAATATCAGAAACAAAAATTGTTCATTCTCCCGACTGAAAATCGAACCGACAATACTTTTATAAATCTTACTTCTATAAATAGACAGTTTGAATTTATTGATCTACACTAATTACATTCTAAACTGAAATGCCTTCATTATAATTTTACTCTACTGATAGATTGAAACTATGATAACAAACGATTGTGGTTAACTCAATATTGAAGTTCAATAGATTTTAAACATCAAGTTAGTTTGTGTTAGGTTAGTTTTATGCTAGCTCTAGTCATCAGAATATACAGTTCAGAAAGATTTTTTTTAGGGAACCTGTCTTAAGACAATCTGTTTCCATTTATACCTTTCATAGCATAAAATGATTTTTAAACCAAAATTAATAGAGTACTTCTGTTTAACCTATAATTATGAAATTTGGCAGCTAGCTTTCATCTACAGGCTACTAGTTCAGTAAAAAATCTGAAAACTATATACATTTATGGTTTAATTCTCAAAAATAAAATATAAATATTTTAAAATAGTTTATTTGGTATCGTGTAACCAAATATATACACTAGGAAAAACACGGTTATTTACACGGATATAATAGACAGACCTTTAAAATGTATTTATATGTAGAAACAATCATATATTTATATGTTTTAAAAAGAATCGTTCTATTATTTGTCCACTTTTTTGGTTCGTTAGCTTATTAATAAAAAGATAGAAAAGTCAATTCTATACATAAAAGATATTAAAAAATAAAAGTTAGGTCGGTTAACATATCGATTATAGAAGCAAAAAACCACTCAGCAGAATTCTTGTATTGTTGTTTGCTTGTTTGTTTGCCAATTGCGCAAAAACTACCGGACAGGAATTTATAATTTTGTTGTATGGTTAATTTTTTAGTTTTTTTACTTAGTTTATTGATAGCTTTTCTTGTAGTATAACTAATTTCAATTACTATTAACACCACAATGTTCATACTAATGTGGTATTATAATGTAGTTTTGAACATTTTGCATTAGCAATTAATTAATTATAATTAATTAAATATATAGCCTAAAATATGCTTTCTTCGCATGTGTTGTAATAACTATTGGTATCTATTAACCAAAAAAATAACTATAAATATGCTCAGTATGCTCTATTTTATAGATATTAGAGTCCGTCGTGGCGCTGTGGCATAAGGGTAACGCAACGTTGTGGGTTCGATCCCCACTCGGAGGAATGAAATATTATGTAATAATATTTTCATTTCTGGCCAGAGGAATCTGGCCTAGAAAAAATCGGTGGAAAGTGTCTTCACACCAGGTTCCCTTTACCTACCATGCCATAGGTGGAATACAGCGTGAATCTGGTTTTAACTTTTTTTATTTATAAGCAGATTAAAATAAAACAAATACTAAATGTTAAATCGTTTCTGAAATTAGCGTGAACAAAACTTCTTCCATGTACCGATGAGTTACGATTGTATTGTAAATATCGATAAATAGTTTTTTTTCAAATATTCAATGGAATATTCGTATAGAAATTACGAAAATGCAACTTAAGGTTCTAATAATTTTCACATTAGAGTTCTTAAGTGCGCTGCAAACATACATAATAGGTATATTAACACAAACGTAATTTAGTGTACTAAGTAAATAATTCGGTAGTTTAAGCGGGCGAAGCCGCGAGCGGGTCGCTATTGGTATTGATATTGAATAAACTTAGATATAATGGGTACGTGTCTACGGAACATAATAGGGATATATTTAGAGCAAGTTAAATGAAAAAAAAGTGTTCAAATCCAAGCGAACGGGAAAACAAAAACTCAAAGAAACAAAGGCCTCAAAAAACTCACTCCGATAATGAAAAATGTATACAAGGACACAATACGTATTAAACATATTGGATACTTGAAGCCAGTCGTGGCATAGGGGCACAAAGAGTGACTGTAAACACGACAGGTTGTGAGTTCGATTACCACTCGAGGAAATTAAATATTTAACATTCACATTTTTTCGCTCTGGTGTCAAGACAACGCTCGGTGTTAAGTTCCGCCACTCTGCATGTAATGCCTCCAGAATTCGGTGGAAAATGCAAACGGACCTTCATGTTTATGATTAAATGCTCTCCTATCGCACTATGGGAACCCCAATTTAAATAATTGTTTTATTCCATCTAAGACACAAACCTTCTAAAGAAAAGAACTTAATTTGCAATCCGTTTCAACACATTTCTTAGACTACTAAGCTAGAATGTTCAAGTGAGAAAGCTTAGAACAACTTGTTACTCTGGGGAACTACGCGAACTATTCACTGAGTAAGGACATAGATTTTTGTTGGTCATTTTATATCTTTATAAATATACATATGTATAGTTCATTGCACAGTTGGAATGTCTGCCTTGAGATGCTTGGGGTTGGAACTCGGCTTGGGGGAATTTTTATATATTTTTAGTTTCATCGTGGTTAGGCAAAAGAAATCACGAACCGCTCATATTTTAGTGACATTGCGTGCTGATTGGCGCAGCTCACTTAATCTTTAGTAGTAAGTACCTAAACGACATTTTTTAAATGTAATAAATTATTGTATAAAATTATATTACGAAATTTTCTTAAAAATCAAGGCCGTACTTTTACATGATGGTGCAGAAGCACAACATGTTAACACGACGGTTGTGGGTTCAATTTTCACTCAAGGAACTTAATTATTTTTATTTCCACGCTCTGGTAATAAAACCTTATTTTAACTAGCCTACCTGCTTAATATGGGAAGCCAGAAAAAGTACATTAAAGGAAATTAAAAAATATATATGAGCTAACGCCATTACCCATTTCATTTTTAGATTCGAACCCACACCCACGATTCAACCTCACTTCACGCTTTACCATACTTTCTTTATCTACAGAATTGCATAATTTAATAATGTATCAAGGATTTATAGCGCAACCCTTACATTGAGCCCGTGTGGGATTATTTGTAAGTACAAACGAATAAATAGACGCGTTATTTCCCCAAAGATTTCTTCTACCTGTAATGTTTAAATTTTCCAAAAATATACATCTAATATGTAAACATATGATTTGCATGTATAAATATAAGCAATTTTTTTAACTTTGGTTATTTTAGGTCTTGGATAAATATTGTTTATGTCAGAAGACAAAGAAATATGTTTTCTCTTAAGTAAAAATGTAATACTGATATTGTAATATAAAGGTACTATAAAACCTATATTGCGTGTTGAATGGCGGAACTTAACGCCGGGATTTTTTTGCCTTGGTGCCAGAGCGAAGTAATAAATATATTAATAAATAACAATTCATTCTCTCCAGTGGCGATCTAACCAACAACCATCGCTTTATAGTCACACCTTTGTGACCCTGCGCCACGATTGGCCTCAATAATAAGTATACTTAAATAACAAAATAAACGTTTCTATAGTTTAAGAGGACGATCGTTTATGCATAATAATATAGGTACTTCTACAATAAAATTAAAATAGCGACAATATAACGGCATGCCACTAGATTCTCCAATTTTCTTTTTACATTAGGTAGTAAAAAGTAACTATTTTGCTTCATGTCATCTAGCCAAAGTAAATTAATAGTTTAACGCTGTATCCCGCATATAGTAGTGCCGGCAGAAGGAACTTAGTAATAAGACACTCTGTCCACACACATCCCAATATTCCATACGAACATAAAACGAAAATAATTTATAGTGAGACGTTTACGACGACGATTTATAGTATCAGTGCGTCACGATGCGATAATGTCAATAAATAAAAATATTTTAAATATTATTACATTAAATCAAATCAGATTCACGCTGTATCTTGCCCACAGCAGATTAGGCAGAGGGAACTTAGTGTTAAGACACTCCTTTTCCCACTTTCCACCGAGTTCTGAAGGCATTGCGTGTTGAGTGACGAAACTCAACGTCGCGCTTTGCCTCGACACCCGAGCGAAGAAAAAAAATAAAAATGTAAATAAATATTTCATTTCCTCAAGTGGGAATCGAACCTACAACCAGTCGATTTTACAGTCACACTTTGTGCCCCTGCGACACGAACGGCCTCAATTATATTTTAAATATAATATATAATATCTTAAATACGTTTTATATTTTTCCGCGGTGTGATTTGAACTCACATCTATCGCTCAGTCAGAAACGATCCTATTGTGCTACAAGAGTTCTGTTTTTTACTGTAAGTAATTTACATATAGATTACGATGTAAAATACATAAGCAGAAGATATTTTAAATATAAATTAGACAAAAAGTGCTGAAATTTCATGAATTTTTCCTCCACAAAAAAGTAGGAAACAAAAGATAATTAACATGTAAATTTTGTGGTCGTCTAAAGCTGGAACCGAAGGAAGGTTAAAAATAGTTTAACACTTCATAAACGTTACGCTTTGATACTTCAGAAGAAGAGTACTTTTGAATAATGCATAAAATTACATATGTAGTAACTTTTCTTTACTACGGCCTTTTGTAAGCATTTAGTGACCTATTATTACATACTTCGTCTTGGACCAGTTGTGGCGCAGGGGCACAAATGTAAAAAAGTAAACACGACAAGTTGTGAATTTGATTCCAACTCGAGCAAATGGAATATTTAATATTTTAATTTCCTAGCTCTGATAACGAGGCAAAGCGCGCCGTTGAGTTCCGCCACTCAGCATGCAATGCCACCAGAATTTGGCTGAAGATGGAGAACGGAAATGATTAAATGGGAACGGAGTACCTTCAGAGTTTTATAACACTGAGTTACCAGGTTCAAATACCATTCAAAAATTATAAGTAAATTGTCACTTATCTCAAAATTTCACCAGAATCCATATAAACGACAACTTAAAGCGAATTTATAAGTTTGGAAATGCTTACTCACTCAACGATCACCCATCAAAGTGTCTGTCGTAAAAGACCACACCTTTACTTTGATGATCAAGTAAAATATTTCAGTCTTTTGTACTCATATCGCTTAGTATTATAATATGAAGAATATCATTTTTGTGGATGTGAGTTGTGAGGAGTCAGTTTTTTTAGCTTCACGTTGCATTCTGCACATAACAGGGAAGTCAGAAGGAACCTAGGATTTTAGTGTTAAGTCACTCCGTTCCCATTAAGTCACTTGCGTTCCCCACTTCTTACCGACTTCTTAAAGCATTGCCTGTTGAGTAACGGAATGTAAGGCCATGCTTTGACTTATTACCAGAGGGAGAAAATGAAAATATTAAATATTTTATTACCCCAAGTAGGAGTCGAACTCACAACCTGTAGCGTTTACAGTTGCATACTTGTGGCCACCACTGGCCTCAGTACTCTGAAATAGCTAAGTTAGTTCTTCTTGAGGAATATTAATTTAAAAAAATAGCAAAGGGAACCTATTAACAAGACACTGCTCTCTATTTCTGATCGTATTCGAAATATTTCATGTTGAGAGGCAGTACTTAACGCCGTGCTTCGTCTACCATAACGAGCAAGTGAATATAATTAATTTCCCCAAGTAGCAATTGAACGCCGAACTATATCGTTTACAATCAGGAACAGACATATTGGGCCACTAAGGCCCTTTTATAAGAAACGACAATATTAGGACATAAGCCCACAATCATGAGGTGTACTGCTTTAACCCTCTGCGACTGACGTGGTAGCCCCAGAGACACCGCGAAATATAAAATTCGATTTATTTTCACAGATTTTCAAATTTCAGCACCGCCAGTATCTTACTATAATATGCGTCGGATAGTGTTTAACAGGTGTCCATAAGACTACCACTTCAGCGTTAAGTATGTGTCTACTAGACTACCACCTCAGAAAAATGGTTATATTTTCAGATGGTGTCTATTGAATAAGTAGATAATGTATGTTTTTGTATTATACTCGTGTATATTTATATCTACTAATATTTAAAATAAAATAAAATTGTTTTTTTTTTTACATGTAAAGAATAATCAGAACCTTATAAAGACTTTTTCTTATCATCATATTCGAAAATGATACAGGAAACCTCGCTATAATTGCAGACTATAATCACTCGGAAGGCAGAGTGAACAAAGTGGCCAAGAACTGCTCTATTTGTTGAACGATACGATAATACGAATCGTGAAAGATGGTCAAAGGCAAGGATGGCAAGGCCCCTCCACCATTAGTAGGTGGGTGTATGACAAAGATCTATGTCCTTTTTATTAAAAAAAAAGAGACTAAATTAATATACATAAATACTAATATAATTTTAAAACTGTAAAATTTTGTGTTCAATTCATTGAATTTATTTCATATACCCTAGACTAATTAAAGTAATAGTCAATTTTCCATACATAAAATGTTAAATATAAATAAAGTTGATATTGTAATTTTTTCTATTAAATAAGAATAAAATTTATGTAAACTCAATAAACAGTTTAATTTTGAAAATTAAAATTGTTTTTTACTTAAAACAAATTAATCGTGTACTAATATGAATATATAAATAAAATAACTGCATAAGTTAATTGTAGAAAAATATTTGCTGTAAAAAAAGGTGTCTCGTGGACTACCGCGTCAGTATAATTGTAAATATTAAGCCACATCAGTCGCAGAGGGTTAATATGGGTATAATATAAAAAAAATAACTTATAATATCTATAATTGGTTACTAACACAAGATACAACACACTAACATTTGATATCCAAACGTACAAAACATCGATTATCGTAAACCCAATAGTTTCAATGTCCCTCCTAAGGTCGGGACAAAAAACGGATTTAAAGTAGTAATAAAACATAGATTTCCCGGGAGCCAAATTAAAGTAAACTGTACTTTGGGGTTTTCTTCTGCGGCATACATTTTATTAGAATCGATTGAGCTTAAATAATTTATGTTAATGATTTTCTTTTAAGAAATACAGGAGCAAGAATAGTAGTGATATATCACTACGCTATCCACTCTCTGTTTATAGAGTATTGTAATCGATATGTGGATATTGTATTAATTTTTGAGAGTAGTCAAAAAATATCGTGTTAATAAATTCTAATATACATTTTCCGTCTCTTTTAAGAACATAAATATAAAATTTAATGTATTTAAGCAATATTGACGATTCGGCGGTAAGTGGGGAACGGTGTCTTAATAAAGAACGAAGCTCAGAACACTAGGTTTTACAAGTTAATAAAATAAATATTCCTCGAGTAGGGATTCAATTCTATCGCGTGTAATCCACAATTTATCCGACTGCGTCAAATGTGAGGTAATGTTTTCGAGTGTATGTATTTATAATGTTTTTTTTAGTACCTCTTACAGCACAAGCAACTGGACGGTATTCGATATGCGAAGTTTAGTTCAGTTTTTAGTTTAAGTTATTAGTTCTCTTTATGAATATATACAAACAAATTTCATAATTATGAGTTATCAGTATTATGGTAATGACAAAGTAGTTGTAGTTTTTTTCTTATATAATATAAGAATAAAAATTGAAAACAAATGAAAGTCCATTTCAATAATAAATCATAAAATTTTGAATTAAAATTAGTATTATTTAATCAAAAAACTTTGATTACTTGAAACTAATAAAATTTAAAAAACAAATGAAACTAAACACTTTGTTATCTACTGCCACAGAAAAGTTTGGAATACTAATTAATAAGTTAATTACTTTTTTTTTATTAATTATTTTCCCTTTTTCAATTAATTATTTTTTGAAGGAGCCAGATTTTCATTTATAAATTTAGAATTTAATAAACTTCGCCACAATACAATGACATCACGACTTTATTTTCTCTCTTCATATTTATGACCGTGTTTAATGTCAGAGCCGTAGCTTCTATTCAGTAATATATAATAATTAATGAAATAACTTTATTAACTTTGAGACCAGTCGTGGCGCAGGGGCACAAAGTGTGACTGTAAACGCCACTGAATGTTGGTGCGATCCCCATTCGAGGAAATGAAATATTTATTTAATTTTATATTTCCATATCTTCGCTCTGGTGTCGTTTCGAAGCGTGACGCAATGCCTCGTGAATTCGGCGGAAAGTGGCGAACGGAGTGTCTTAACACTAGCATTCTTCTGCCTAACCTGCTGTGCGGGGATAAGGCATCCCACATATTTGATTTAATTTTGATTTTAAGTAACTTTATATGCTTATTATTATAACTTTATATGCTTATTATATAGATACAACGCAGATTTTTTACTACAGTAACTGTATAACTGTACAGTAACTGTAGTAAAAAATCTGCGTTGTATTTCGCCATACAATTTTTAAAAAATGAGTAGAAAATGCACAATTTTGCATAGCCGACGCGTAAAGCTGCTAAATGTCAATAAACGACGATTGAAGCTACAAAAAAGTGGCATGTACTTGATTGTCAATATTTCAAGATTGAAAGTGTTGTATATAAAACTTGCGGACCACGCGCGGCTTCGTCCTTATATTATATTATAATATATCCTTATATTAAAGCCAAATTCAACAAAATCATTACATATTATTTTTATTATTGTTATTATGATTTAAATGCCATAATACTGTTAACTTTTGCTGTAAAAGTTTCATCCAAATTTGCTTAGTAGTTCTGGCGTAAAAGTCGTTTCAAGAGAAACGTTGATCTTCATAAATTTTCACATTTATAATATTAGTAGTAACCCATCCTGAGTTACGTTTATTTACTAACAGCCTCTTCAGAGATCGAACTACCTCTAAGGAATTAAGATATTTCTGTATGTTGGTTTCCAATACGGTGTTAAAAACGGATGGTGGTAAAATTCATGAAATTAAAATAACAAAAAATTGGATCTGGACTGTTGACACATTGATTATTCTTTTTTCTTGCAATATTTTAGCTTATATGTGGTAACAGTAAGTACGCTGTTGTGACAATCCGTACCTATACGTGTAAACTTTTCTCTCGAATCGATCTATCTATTAGTGAAAACTGTATTAGTTACGAAGTTGAAGCGAATTTATTTTTAGGGTTTCGTACCCAAAGTGTAAAACGAGACTTTATAACTAAGACTCCGCTGTCGGTTTGTTTTTTCGTTTGTCTGTCTGCCTGTCTGTCACTAGGCTGTATCTCATAAATCGTGATAGTAAGGCAGTTGGAATTTTAACGAATTATGTATTTATATTGGCGCTATAACCAAAAATACTAAAAGCAAGAATAAAAAAAAAGACTTAAGGCTCCCATACAACGGACATGGCTTCTTTTTGCTGTTTTTATAGATAATGATATCTCACACTTTTTTCAATCTATAGATTTAATTTCGGTTACAGATCGATATAGTTCGTCAATTAGGATTTATCACGTTGTAACATATTGTAACATCATATGACAAGAAATGCGAAAAACAAAAAGATACGTCTATAATATCTAACAGAAGTAAATTCGCAACTATAATCTAGCTCTCAAATGAAGGACAAAACAGATCCCATAATTGGTTTTCTTTAGTCGCAAGAGGTCACGTACGAAATTACTTGCCTCATATTAACCGTGCTCTTTCAGACCTAGATATTAACACATGAAAAGATTTATAAAGGTTTCTTTGCTAATTTACCATTATATTGGGAGAGGGATATTTTCTTTATTTATTTCATTATTGATTTAAGATTATAATTATGTATTTTAGCGGAAAGATGCTACTGTTTAAATGATAAAATGTTATCAGCTCCACTTTTTTATAGCTTCACGCTGTATCCCGCAAATAGCACTTAAGCAGAGGCAACTCAGTGTTAAGACACTCCGAGATATTACGTATTAAGAGTCGCCTTTTTTGTAGCACAAATGTGGATCAAGCGTTTTGAATTTTAGTCTGATACCCTGTCACAGATAAAATCAGTGCTATCTTTGAGAAAATTCGACATATTAGTAGCTACGACATTGCTGAAGAACTGGATGTTAATTATTAAACAGTTTTACGTCATTTAGGAAAATCTGGGTACAAGAAAAAACTTGATATTTGAGTACCACATGATCACATTGAGAGAAACATTAGGTTTCTCTTGCAACGTGTTTCCATTTGCGATTCTTTGTTGCAACGTAACAATTCCAAACCATTTCTTAAACAGTTGATTACAGGTGATGAAAAATGGGTAACTTGCGATAATAATGTGCGAAAAAGATCATGGTCAAAGCATGGACAAGCCCCACAGACTGTGGCAAAGTCCGGCCTGACTCGAAACAAAGTGATGCTATGTGTATGGTGGGATTGGAAAGGAATTGTCCCCTATGATCTTTTGCCACCGGGTAAAACTATCGATTCTGACCTTTACTGTTGGTAACTGATGAGGTTAAAAAAAATTATTGAGAGAAACCGGCCGGAGCTGGTGAATAGGAAGGGCGTCAACATGACAACACCAGACAATACCAGACCGCACTTATCTATAGCCACGCAGCAAAAATTGTTAGAGCTTGGTTGGGATGTGCTGATGAATCCTCCCTATAGCCTTGTCCTTGCTCCATCAGATTTCTACCTGTTTCGGTCATTGCAGAACTCTTGAAGAAGCATAAAGCTAACCAAAAGAACACACAACAAACAACAACTACCTGTCAATTTTTTGTAAACACTAACTACCTGTCAATTTTTTTTTAATCAAAAATCTCAAAATTTCTACAGGAATGGAATCATGGCACTGCCCATAAGAAGGCAACAAATCGTCAATTAAAATGGCACATACATATAAATAAAGAAAAATTATACCTAAAAAAATATTTTCCTTTGTCGGAACAAAACGAAAATACTTTTGCCCCCGACTTTATATTATATTTCTTAATAAAATTGACTTAGTTAACTGCAAGCTGTAAAATGCAAGAAAATAACGTTTATAAACGTTATTTTCTTGCATTTTCTAATAAAATCTATAGAATCTATTTGCATTTCATCATACTGTAGCGCTATCGCGTTCTGCGAATCGCAAATCTTAAGCTAAAGTATTTTTCAATGTGAATTAAAATGAAATTTGAAATGAAGCGCATGCTTGTGGCATGCAGCTGTGCACACAGTGTGGGTTCGATTCCTATTCGGGTGAATGTTGAATATTTTCATTTCCTCGCTCTGGTAAACTAATCAAAGCGTGGCGTTGAGTTCCGTCAATCAACGCGGTGCCAAAATAATTCTGCGGAAAGTGAAAAACGGAAGTGTCTTAATGGGAACGGAGTATCTTAGCAATAGGTTCTCAAGTACCCTCTGACTATCCTACTATGTGCGGGATATATCGATATATATAAAAACATTTTTTTATTAAGCGTTAGTCTATTAATGCCGTTATTTATTAATAAATAAACAAAAAATAAAATAAATAAATCAGCTTCACGCTGTATCCCGCACACACACAGCAGTGTAGGCAGAGGGAACTTAGTGTAAGACAATCTGTTCCCCACTTTCTGGCGAATTCTGGAGGCATTACGAGTTAAGTGGCAGAACTCAACGCCGCGCTTTGCCTCGACACCAGAGCGAAGAAAATGGAAATATAAATTTAAGTAAATATTTCATCTCCTCGAGTGGGGATCGAACTCACAACCAGTCGGTTTTACAGTACACTTACACTTTGTGCCGCTGCACTATGGATAATGCTAGAACAACGGCAGATCAAAATTCATTTTTACGAAAGTCGTCCCTGACGCACTTTTTATTTTTTTTTAATAGTATAATAGTGGACCTTTAATGTAATGAATTATTTTTTCGTGAATTACATTTGGAATATATTTTTTTTTATTGTGGGAAATTGTAATACGTAAGAATTTCTATTTCAGGTTGTTCGCATCGATATTTTAAAACTTAATTTCCTTAAAAAAAATGTGCAAATAGGTATAAAGTGTTATATATTTTTTAAAAGCCTATAGTATGTAGATTTTAAAACAATTATTATATTTTGGATTTTGTGACTATATTCCTATAAAAAATATTAACAATGAGTGAAGAGAAAAAAAGTACGTACTTAAAGTTCATCGAGACTTTTAACAGTTACCGACGTCTACCGACGTGTTACATTTGATGTTGTTTTATAGTCCAGATATTCATAAATGACATTTGTAAAAATCAGCTGCGGAAACGTGCGGTTTTAGAAGTTATAACGAAAACTACGATACAAGTCAGGGAACAAGAAAACTCTATCTATTGAAATTTCTAATGTTGTACTATTTAATTAATTAGATAGCGGTAAATTTCAATGAAATTATTGTTATTTATTAATAATAGAACGTTTTATCTTCGTTTTGCACACATTATGCGATATAACTAATTAATTAATTTCAAAGTGGCTAATACTTTCAAGTGTTCCAAGCGTGAATTATTACTCCCATACATTGAAGGAGGAAAAAACTTGAAGCAATCAATATTAGCTATTAATATTTCTTAAAGAAAAGTATCATGGTTCTGTAGACAACATATGTTTTATTATCAGCGACATTCAAAGGAATCTTATTATTAAACAATGGACAGAAGCGTTTCGGTAAAAAGATTAGTTTTTAAAAAAAAAACAGCGAAAATTGGTTTCATTCTGAATATTTGTTAACCTTACCAATCATTAAAGAAGTAGCACCTGATAACTGACCATCGACGTCTTCTGGAAAATGCGGAAGACCCTGTGTCCCTATGGGGACCCATCAGAATCAACGAAGAGGTGAAAAAATACCGCGCAATTTAGTGAATATGGCTTTAAACACATTTGCAATGTCTACGTCCAGGGCTTACGTCCTATAGGAGGAGAAATAGAAGAAAAACTCGTGGAAAAATTAAGGCTTGCTGATCGAGATACAATGTTTCTATATTTGAATCTCATAGAAAACGCAAGCCAGAGCATAATGCTATCGGATCAAGAGGCATTAAATGTTTTTATTTATTTGGATTTAACAAAAGCGCAATACATGTATTTAAGGAATTTAACAAACGAATGAGATCCCAAGAATGCACGAGGTGCACAAGAATCCCGTAATAAGAATTATCAAAAATTTCGCCTACATCATGCCAGAAAGTGCTCTCGATGAGCTACAAATGAGGATGTATTTCATACTCTTCTCTACACATCAGATCCATACATTTCCAGTCATAGAAAAACATACGAGTATAGCAAAAGTGTGAAGGCACTTGATGAAGATACTCTAGATCTTTTAAAATTGAATGAACTTATTATGGATCCCGAAGTTCACCAAGTATAATTAAATATAATATACTCATTATATAATATACATTCATTTCTAATATTATTCTACTTATAAATCAGTTTTTGTAAATTTTATATTTTATTAAATAAGTATATGTGTACGCGTAATTTTTACTTAAATAGATAACAGCTTAAGAAACATTGTTTTTTAATAAACTAATTTAATAATACATTTTTATTACTACTATAAGTAGTGTGGTCTAAGGAAATTATTATTTTATTCTTTTCATTATTTTTTTTATATATATATACTCCAATAAAAGTATAATATCTGAAGTTTACCTAAAGCGCTATTTTATACTTGATGCTTGTGCGAAAAATCAATTGTTTATCTTAACAAATAAAAAAGTTATCGATTTTTGATCTGATACACACCTCAATTGCCCATAGTGCGCTGCGCCACGACTGGCATCAATAAATAAATAATTATTTTTCTTTAATATATGTATATGCAAAACAGAAGAAATAAACTATTTTTCAATTTTTTTATAGATCATATTATCGTTGTTATTATTTACAGTTCAGTTCTTATATACTAAACTGGCCACTATTACACACCAATATTTACAAACGGTAGAAGAAAGTGTAGACTTGATTTTACGTATTATTTTTTTGTTTAACCTTCACATTTTTTAGGCAGAAAGCACCCAGTGTCACGACACTCCGTTTCCTACGCGTCGCCCAATTTTCCATTTGAGGCCGGGGCAGCGGCACAGCGCGACGTCAAACTGTAAGTGAGATCGTGGTGGTCTTAATTTCTACTCGGGGGAATGAATTAGTTACATTTCCTCACTCTGGTAACAAAACAAAGCGCGGCGTTGAGTTCCGCTATTCAACATACAACGTCTCGAAAATTAGATAGTGAGTAATACACTAGGCTCCTTCTGCCTACCCTGTTGTATTCGGGATGCAGCGTGAAGCTGCAATAATAATTATGATATTGTCCTAGTCAAAGTTAAAAGAAACTTACTTATCTTAACCATATATATAGTCTTACATGCATAAGTTGGTTAATAATACAATAATGTCTTTAGAACTTGTACTCTGTTCATTTACATGAAACTTTTAATACAGCTCTCGACTCAACTCAGTGGAATTTCCTCTACGCCTTTCACAGTTTTCAAGTTCCAGTTAAAACAGCTATAGCAAAAATGGCGAATTGCTCTTAGAAAGAGTTTCTAAGGAGATATTATTATAAAAGTTTAGAAGGCGTCGTTTTTTAAATATTAAGTAAGTAATATTAAGTAGGAAGTAGGTATTGAGGCCGTCGTGGCACAGGAGTATAAACGTGTGACTGTAACGCTGCGGTTGTGGTTTCGATTCCCACTCGAGGGAATGAATTATTATTTATTACTATTTTCATTTTTTCGGTCTCGTACCAAGACAAAAGCGCGGCGTTAAGTTCCACTACTCAACACGCAATGCCTTGAAAATTCAGCAGAAAGTGGGTAGCGCAGTATCTTAACACTAGGATTCCTCTGCCTACCATACTATCTATGTGCGGAATACAGCGCAAAGCTGAAAAAAGATAAATATTTTTTATTTTATTTCTTCGCTGTAATAGAGAAGACTTTTCGCTCATTTTGTGCTTATCCTAGAATTATAAATATAATATTTATAATATTTTTAACATTTTTTCGTCTTCACTATTATAATATTTTGCCACAAGTTTTTTTACTAGTAGTGTTTTTTAGCTTTACGCTGTATCGCTCACATAGCAGAATAGCTAGATGAAACCTAATGTTAGATCACTCCATTATCCACTTTCCGACCAAAGAGAGAAAGAAAATCTAGACATTGTGTATTGAGAGAGAGAAATCAACGCTCGGCTTAGTCTTGCTGGAAATGAAAATAATTCCTTCCTACGGCCGGGAATGAAACCCACAACAGTCACGTAACGTACCGGACGCTACCAGAGCAGCAAAATGTAAATAATTAAATTAGTAAAAGAGGCCGGTCGTGGCGCAGCTGCACGAGGTGTGACTGTGAAACCGACTGGTTGTGGGCTCGATCCCCACTCGAGGAGATGAAATATTTACTTAAATTTATATTTCCATTTTTTCGCTCTGGTGTCGAGGTTAAGCGCGGCGTTGAGTTCTGCCACTCAACACGCAACGCCTCCAGAATTCGGCAGAAAGTGGGGAACGAGAGTGTGTTAACATTAGGTTCCCTCTGCCTACCCTGCCGTGTGCGGAAGCTGGTTAATTTTTTTTTCAATTTGTTTGTCATATGACTACAATTTGACATTTCTTATTATTATTTTAGTCCTCAAGTATCTTTTCACCATCAGTGGCGTGTTGTATATATTTTACCAATATAAGTTATAATCTCGTATATAGCAGGATAGGCCAAAAGAAAATTCGAAATATTGCATATTGGTTGGTAAAACTAAACATCCCACGAATAGTTGTAAATAATTTTATTAAATAAATTTCATTTTGATGGAAATTTTGTGGAAATCTATTATAACAGAATTAAACTTTCTATATAATTATATATGTTAAGGTTTTACTATAGTTTTAAATATAACAAAATAATAAGTTGTAACAAGGTTATGAAAATATTGAGGCCAGTGGTGACGCAGAGACAAATCGACTGGTTGTGGGTTCGATCTCCACTCTAGAAACTGAAATATTTATTTAAATTTATATTTTCATTTCTTCGCTCTGGTGTCGAGGCAAAGCGCGGCGTTGAGTTCGGCCACTTAACACGCATTGTCTCCAGATTACGGCGGAAAGTGGGGACATTGCCCTGTGTCTTAACACTAGGTTCCCTCTGCCTATCTTGCTGTATATGAGATACAGCGTGAAGCTCAAAAAAAAGTTGACAAATTTCGCTGTAGCTTGATAAGGACGTATGGCTTAGTGATCAGAGCGCTTGGAAGATTTCGAAGAGGCACGGGTTCAAATTTTTATATATTTTCTAAAATATTAATTTATATAAGTTTGTAATGATTTTCTCTATGAAATACCTATAAATTTTCACTTTTCAGATTTTTTCTTTTGTATGTATTGTAAATTCTCACTCCGTGCCAAATTTCATAATTCTAGGCTCACGGGACCATATAATAAGTTTTTAACTACGCAGCGAATTGCATACAAAATGCAGTAACAACGATACGTAAATCCCTTTATGTTTTGATTGCTCTATGGGGCGGTCCCTTTCAAAACATTTGACACTTAAATATTTGATATTAATTTTAGCTTGATACCTTTACGCTATCCCAAGATAACTGGTCTTGACAGATGAACAGATGCAGAACAAACTTATAAGGGCTCCGTTATTTTTTTAAGGCACGCAACCCTAAAAAAAAAAACAGATTTAGATAAGACAAAACCGTTTATGTAGGTAAGTACCATCTAGATTGCGTTTTTATTTCATAAAGCAACCTAATATTATACTAGCGACCTTGGCGACGAGGTGATGTTGAAAGTAATCTTACTTTTACTTAAAATCGTCACTTGTCAAGCTATTTTCTTGTTTTATTATTTGTCTTGTACTAGAATTGAGTTATTAGAGTACGAAACCTTAAAAAATATACAAAAACGGAACGCTTGTAGAATCACTCTGTTCTCGGTCTGTATGTCTCCGTGTGTCTGTTTATGTCTGTCAATACTATTGATGTAAATATTAATAAAAAATATTTAAGGTCCCTTATAGCACAGAAAAAAATAAGCTTCTACGTCAGAGGAATTAAAAAATGGGAGCGTTTTTGCATGTCCTGTGCCTACAAATATGAATTTTGCCTGCTTACAACACAAACAAAGGGAAAAATCCGAAAGAATTTTGACATAGGTAAGAATGTAGGTAAGCAGAGGGAGCCTAGTTTTAAAAAAAATATTCCTTACATACCGCCGAATTTTCGAGACATTGTGTGTTGAGTGGTGGAACTCAACGCCGTGGTTCATCTATGAAAGACGTAACATTATGATATATTAATGTACTAAACTTCAAAAACCAATTCTAGACAATATAATATTTCATATTTTCATTGCCTCACTATGGTATCGAGGCAAAGCGTAGCGTTGAATTCCGCCCCTCAACACTAAATGCCTCCAAAAGAAATCTGGAAACGGAAAAGTCGTAATGAAAACGGTGTATCTTACTCGATTTTCAGGTTCCCTCTGCCTACCCCACTATGTGCAGGATACAGCGTGAAACTAAAAATAACATAAAAAATATAAATAGTGTAACTATTTATTATAAAGGGAACTCTAAAACTAGTACCTAAGTAGTAGTTTCTAGAAATCTAGCTTCAAAGGCAAACATAATATTTAGGTTACGCAAATTGATTATGTCGAAATGAAAGGACAATGACACTACATTATACAGAACCTTGAGTCAATGCGTTTAAGTAAATCATACAAATTTATCAAAGGTTTTTAGTTTTTATGTTAGTGGAATATTTTTTTTAGGTTCACGCTGCAACCCGCACATATCAGGATAGGCAAAGGGAACCTGGCAACCTAGTGTGAAGACACTCCGTTACCGTTAAGACATTTTTGTTCTCAAATTTCCGTTGAATTCTGGAAGCATTTCGTGTTGAGTGTCGAAACTTAACGCCGCGCTTTACCTTGTTACCAGAACAAGAAAATAAAAATATTTAATATTCCATTTTCTCTAGTGATATTTAACACACAATCTGATGCGTTCATTTACAGTCGCTCAGTTGTGCCCCTGCGCCACGACTGACCTCATCAAATTTCACCATTGATAAAAAAAAACATATTTTGTTTCCCCAATAATTCCACTTAAGTGTGAATACAGTAAAACTTTTTTGTTTAGCAGAACTTAAACCACAACTGTCTGGTACGTAGAAACAATTTAACTCCCCAAATAGCAGGAAGGAAATGAAAATTAAATATCAGAACAAACTGAATGTCTAAAAGCGGAACTCAACGCCGCTTCTTCAATATGTGAATTATTTATATCTCATTGTTAGTGATTATTGTAGGTTAATTCGTCGAGGTATTCGTATTTACAATAATTTCTACTTCTTGGTCCGATTCCTAACACCAAGTGCAAGCTTACCCAACGCAATGCCTCCATAATAGCCAAAATATTGATAATGACGTGGTATATAACTTTTCCTACTACTTATTTTTGATGTCGTTTTTAACACGCCTCTATTAGGTAGACCAGTTAACTATGTAATAAAATCTAAGAAAATGAATTTGACCCACATATAAAAATGTCGTCATCATAAAACTTGACAGTTATGCGTAGCTAGGCAACAGTAAAATAACATGGTATCATCGAACTGATCTGATGATGGAGTCAGGACTATGACAAATTTATAACTCTGAGTACATTCTAAAACAAATTTTTGAATAAATAAAAAAAGAAAAATCTAGATTTAGACCTATTTTAAAAGCTTGAAGGTTACTTCAACATGAATTAAAATTAAATTAAATTAGCTTCACGCTGTATCCCGCATACAGCAGGGAACATGAATTAGCCTTGTTATAAGTCAATAATGTGATATTTAGTTTAAACATTACGAAAATATAGTATTTGCTAGTAAACATTGCTATACTTTCACAATGAAGACCTTAAATATAAACCGGTTTCAAGTGCTATATGCACGATTCGTTAATACTAATAGAATGCACAGAATGTATACTGGAAATGGTATAATATTAAGTAAATTAAATATATATATACATCATTCTTCTCAAGGAGTCCTTTAAAATTAAAATGAAATCCGGTTATATAAATCTTAATAATAATAATAATCTTAATAATATAAATACAAAAAAAAAAAAAAAATTACAGCATTGTTTGCCGTTTAAAGTTATTATTATTAAGTTATTGAACATAGCCCCGCTCTTTGTATATAAAAAATCAGGCATACATCTTTATATTTTTTCATATTTATCTTCATTGCATTTAATCAGATCTGTGCCACTGCGCCCCAATATAAAATAAAAAATAAATCAGCTTCACGCTGTATCCCGCACACAGCATGGTAGGCAGAGGGAACCTAGTGTTAAGACACTCCGTTCCCCACTTTCTGCCGAATTCTGGAGGCATTGCCTGTTGAGTGGCAAAACTCAACGCCGTGTAACCTCGACACCAGAGCGAAGAAATGGAAATATAAATTTAAATAAATATTTCATCTCCTCGAGTGGGTAACGAATCCACAACCAGTCGGTTTTACAGTCACACTTTGTGCCAGCGCCACGACTACTCTCAACATCTAGACACAAAACCTCGATATCCAAAATCAATTAATTACACGAAAATAAAGAAACTTCTTCACTCCAATCATTAAATCAATTATTATATTAAAGAACGCCTTTAATCTGTACCACTTCTATTTTTATTTGTAAAACGTGAAGCAAGACATTGTAACGCTACGCGTCACTGAATTTGTTGATTTTTTCCCACTATTGCAAATTTTTCGCAAATATTTAGGTACTGATTGATAAATCGATAATGAATGCGTAATACAGAATAGAATTTAGCGGAAAGTGATGACTGGAGTGTCTTAACACTACGTTCCCTTTGCCTACTCGGCTACCCGGATACGTCGTGAATCTGAAAAAAAAAACAAAATTGAAGCCATGGCAGCGCAGCAGTATAGCGTCTAACTGTAAGAGCGACGGTTGAGGGTTCGATTCTCACTTTAAATTCGAAATTTAACGTCGTGAGTTTTTTTTACGAAGTCGGAAAATGAACACCAGTGTGTTGATTGAGAAAGAACAATTTCATCTCATTCGTTTTCAAATGATATCAATATCTTTAAATGTTAATCAATATATTTTTTATAGAAAAATATAGGTACTTTTCTCTTGACCATATCTACCTATACATGTAAAATTTATTTATTTGTTTCTTCGTAAATAGACATGTTTGTTACAAAAAAGAAGTTAGTGAATCAATGTGTTGATTGGCGCAAGTCAACGTGACGATTGTGGGTTCAATCCTCACCTTGTCTAATGATTATATTTAAGTTATTTTCATTTCACCGCTGCTAAGGCAAAGCATGGCCTTTGGATTCGCTATTCAACTCACAATGTCTAGAAAGAATGAGAGAAAAGTGGGGAAAGAAGTGTCTTAACACTTTTCTCTGTCTATCCTGCTATTCCATAAAAATTGAGAAACTGCTTTTTGTAATTATTATTTTATTTATACTTTATTGGACTAGTTGGAAATTTTGACCCAAGATTTCTAAAAATTCTTCGATATCTATTTTTTTATTAAATTTAGATTTTTTTGTTTTCACAAATTTTCTGTTTATAGCCGGGGAAAATTACCATTAGTATTTAAGTCGAATGACCTACATATTATTAAAACACTCCGTTCATTTAACAGTTCATTCAACATTGCCTCGACCGGGCGTCAAATCCACCACCTTTGCGTACAAAATTGTAGGCTATCCATTTATTATTGCAAGTTATTCTTCTATAACAATGTTATAATATAATATTACAGATTTCATAAATGTATTAGAAAGTATTGGAGATCTAAGCATAAGAATAGTCCGTCCAGTACTTAAGGAACATCGTATACATGTAATGTAGACTTGTAATATATATTTCATTAAGAGTGTTCGTGGCGCAGGGGCACAAGAGTGGGACTGTTGTGGGTTCGATTCCTACTCAAAGCAATGAAATATTTAAAATTTTAATTTCGTCAGCCTGGGAACGATACAAAGTGTGACGTTGAGATCCGCTACTCAACAAGTTTCGATAATTAGACGAAACGTTGGGAACATTCCGTTCCCATTCCCATATTAACACTAGATTCCTTCTTCCTGCTATCCGCATAGCGTGAAGCTAAAAAAGATGCCTGCTTTCCTTTTTACCAGAGCGAGAAAATGAAAATAACTTATTCCACGTGGAAATCGAATCCACAATCTATAGTTTACAGACTCACGCTTGTGCCTCTGCACCATGACGGCCTAAATTTAAATATATATAATTTGAGAAATGCTGTGGCATCTCTCGACATTTGGGTAGAAATAACTATCTTTACACTGGAGAGTTTTTAACTTCCCATCTATATATAAAATGCTAATGAAAATTGCATAGTTCTAATGAAATCGAACCTACTACCATCATAACACCAGCAGTGCTAGAATAACACCCCACCAACACTACTTGAATTGCATCAAACCGACAACGGTATCTCACAGTCGTTATTACACTCGAAATGTGGTGGCTTGTGTTTTTCTGTGTAACTGGTGTTTTTGGGGACAATAATAGGACGAGAGAAGGTAATATCTTTTTTCTTATTCGTATATTATTTAATTATTTAATTATTTTCAAATTCAATTGGTGATTTAGTTTTAAAAAAATCGTTTTGATGATTTTGTTTTAATTTTTTTAAATTTCATTATTAGTTTTTTTTTATTTAACAATATTATTGAAGAAAGATAGAATTAGTTTATTTATTTATTAATATTTGCTTTCTTGCAAAATTCAATAATATGTAATAATAATAATATAAAAAAACAAATTTAATTAAAGTACATAACAAACATAAATAACATTCTAAAATATATAGAATCAATTAGAAAATAGAAGAAGAAATCCAATTGTATTATAAATATTTTTTCCTTATGTATCCTTTATATCATACGAAGTGGATAAAGAGAGACTTATGTTACATCACTCCGATCTCCTTAATACGGAGAATCTACAAACAATTGATCAGTTCAAAAATAAAATAATAATAAGAGGCCGTCGTGGCTCAGGGGCACAAGGGTGCAACTGTAGACGGGGAGGTTGTGGATTTGATGCCCACTCAGGGGAATGAAATATTTAATATTTTCAGTTGAGTTCCACCACTCAACACACAATGCCTCCAGAAGCAGAAAGTGAAGAATGAAAGTGTCTCAATAGGAACAGAGTGTATTAACAACTAGGTTTCTCTGTTCCCTATACCTGCCATGCTATGTATGTGATATAGCGTGAAACTAAAAAAAATATAAAATATATTTATATCTTTACTAGTATTATAAAGCTGAAGAGTTTGTTTAGGTTAACGCGCTAATCTCAAGAACTATTACTTCTAATTGTTTTTTTTTTGTATAGGATATTCAATGTTAGCAATCAGACTTGGCAAAGTATTTGTATACATAGCAACCTACAGTACGTAGGTCCTTCGATCAGACTTACCTTCACCTAGGGCACTTAGATTTCTAATAATAAAAACAACGTTTAGTTATTTTGTTTAATATAAACTATCTAAAAAAATGTATAAATACAAAAACAGTATCAGCCTAGCATTAGAGAAAAACCATAGAAGCTTAGAATGGGTCTTTACGCAATTTTGAATGAATTCGATAACTTTTATTAAAAATAAGAAGTTATACGATTCATGAACGTCAAATAACCAGACCTGAGAAGAACCGGCACAAGAAAGTCGTTGAGGCTATTTTTTTTTGTTTTTTCTTAAAGACAATTAGATGTTGTAAAAATTTTGATTAAGATTTTTCAGAAAAAATATAATTATTTTGAATTTGAAATATATATGTAGGTAAATAGTATATGATGAACAGACTCAGCTCAGACTTATTTTAAGTAAATACAAATAAATTAACAACTAAGTAATACAGTAAATCTATTATGTTCTCGTCTTTTTTTCTAAAATATTTTTATTAATATTTTAAATGTGTATATATTATGTATACCCAAAGTTACCTCTCAAATCATTTTGTCTATTAGTGAAAATTGCACTAAAATCCTTTGAGTAGTATAAAAAGGCCTAAGCGTACATTTATTTACAAAGCGGTTTTGATTAATACAAAACAATAAATATTGTTTATTCGAATTGAATCCAAACCCCTTGCTTGCGTTTAGATGATGTTGATGTTCCTAATTACATGTATTAAATTAAATACGATGTACAGCTTTATTGTACAGTACACTCAAGAGAATAGTTATAATAAATACTCTAATAAAAGAAAAAGGCAGAATCTAAAAAACGAGAGAAAATCGAGTTACGAAAGCTAATAAAAAAATTATACTTATAAGAATGTAGATTTAATGCGTACGAGAAAAAAAGAAAATCAAATAAAAAAATTAAATAATTAATTCCTTCGAGTGGGAATCAAACCCAAGACCGTTGCGCTTACAGAGCAAACGATGTGCAGCTAGGCTACGGGAGCCTCTTTATCTGAATATGTAAAAAACGGAGGACAGTGTATTATCACTATCATAAATTTCTTATTAGTGATACTAGTTCCTTCTATGTAGAAGATGCCTAAAGATGAAAAATATACTCTGATTACATACTAACCATATCATAAAGGTAAGTGGCAATATCAATATTTAATTTAACACTTCATTATAAAGGCTGTTGGAAAAAATTGCATCCTATTCACACCAGTGTAATGTTTGAGTGTAATTGAGGTCGATGATTATTGTTTGCTTATATTTATTTTTAATTTATTCACGCGTATATAAAAAATCTAGTGTTAAGACACTCTGCTTTTCACTTTGTGCCATATTTAGAGACATTATAAGATAGGCGGCGGAACATAACGCCAACCTTTGTTCAAGCAAACAGCGAGAAAATATATTACGTACCTATTTATTTTAAATATTTTGCATTGCTTATTTATAACGGTCTGAATAATTTAATTTGTATGGTGGCCGGAAACTAACGCAGCGCCTTGTCTTATTAATCAGTAAGGAAATATACCTATATATTTTAAAATATATTGCATTGATCGATCGATCAAATACACATATATAAACTTACGACTATCAAGTATCTACAGGTAAACATTCACTGCGACATGTTGGTGATACTTAGTCTTCAAATCATATAAGGAATATTGAGTAAACAAAAATAGATCATTAAAGTAAAAGTATTTTCCGGGTTCCTATCAATTTCGAAACTGAAATGCGAGTCTAGAATGTCACTAAGTAATAGTGTCGCAAGTAACTTGTTCAAACGCCTGGTGTAAAAGTGGTGTAACCAATATAATAACTTTTTAAATATTAAATATTTATTAAAATTGGAGCTATCTCTGACTAGTAAAGAAAAATAAAATCATTTAATACTATTTAATAGCACTGATAAAAAGGCTATGCGCGGCGATGAGACCCTATGTCTCAAAAATTTAACGCCAATAAAGTATCAAATGTTTTAGCACTAGGATCCATCGGCTAAAAAAGAAGCTTAAATATTAATGAAAAAAGCAAATGAATTTTAATCAAAGGAAATTAAAAGAGTTTGAGGTATTTAAATAAAAATAATTCATTCTCTTGAAAAGGAATGAAACCTAAAACTGGCGCGCTTGCAGTTAGATGACTTGCCGCTGCACTACGGAATCTTTATTAGTTCTTATATTTTTATAGACAATGTGTATTTAAGCAGTCCAATAAATTGATTGAAAAGTCTTTACATGACTAGTTAATTAGAAAACGTAATATTTTTTAATATACGAGAATTGTGAAAATAAAGAAAATAAATAAAAAAATCTATAATCAAGTCTTAGGCCACTTTTACTTACAAATAATTAGATTTATAAAGTAAATGTATACGTCCATCCATCTATCGCGAAGCAGCATAGCGACTGACTGTAAGCGCGACGGCTGTTGGACCAGTTCTTTGGAGAATGAATTTTCATTTCTTCGCTCTAAAAGCAACACAGAACGCGGCGTTTAGTTCCGCCACTCATCACATCGTCTTGAAAATTGGGCGGAAATTAAGAA
This sequence comes from Heliconius himera, assembly GCA_021202915.1. Taxonomy (NCBI): domain Eukaryota; kingdom Metazoa; phylum Arthropoda; class Insecta; order Lepidoptera; family Nymphalidae; genus Heliconius; species Heliconius himera. The sequence continues at coordinate 741,610 of JAJHJA010000279.1, forward strand.
ATGTTGTGTTACAACAATAAACTAAAAAAAGACTATTTGAATCAACGCTTCTAGAAAAATATTGTAGGTATGTATTTGCTCGCTTCCGAAATAACAAACATATACTAAATGCACTTATATTTAGCAGATTAAAATCTTTGGTACGATTTTCTAGACCTAATAAATTGTGCTGTTGCACCACCATCTAGGTCTTAATAGCGTGTTTTATGCAACTTTAGTATCTACTACAGTAACGGTAGGGCTTAAAATAAAATATGTCGAATAAATATTTCGAAAGTATACATACAAGGAATATATTTATATTTATGTAATTATTGCATTAACAGGTAGTTACAGGTTTAGTAACTTAAACTTCAAATTAAATAGGAAACTGAGAAAGGAGACTACAGAAAGGCACAGTGGAACAACGTGTGACTGTATGACGATTGTGTGTTCAGTTTGCACTCAGACAGCTCTGTTAGACTTACTGCGGCGTTGAGTTTTGCCTCTCTATATGTTGTCTCAAAATTTCATTGGAAAGTAGGAAATAGAATTTCTTACTAGCAGATTCCCTCTGTCTATCTCGATTACACTTGTTCTTTTTAATCTCAATAAGAAAGCTTAGACAGGTTAGACAGAGGGTTAACTTAGTGTTAAGACACTACCATCCCCACTTTCCGTCGAACTCTTGAGGCATCTCACTGTTTCCTAATGGGAACCCGCAACCGTCGCGTTCACATTCGCAAGCTTGTGCCTCTGCGTCACGACGGCCTGTAGGAATAAGAAAGGACGTCCCACTATCTTAGTGCATTGGATCGTGCGAGAGTCAGATTGTAAGCGCGATGATTGTAGATTCAATCCTGACTTTAGAAAATTAAATTATTTTTATTTTCCTAATCAGTCAAGACAAAGCACGGCCCACTACCTTCCCGTGTACAATCAGACACAGTCATAATTATTGGCTAATAATATTATTATTTTATTTATACTATTGAATCGACATAAAGTAGTATTTCAAAGGAAATGTTAGTATGCAATATCCAACGGACATCGTTAAGAAATATATACTGGAATTTCCAGAAACATTTAAGTGCCGTAATTTTCATAAGTTCAAATAAAAAAAAAGTCAAAATTTTACATTTTTTTTATAATAATATTTTATTCAATGTTTTTAATAAGTTAATATTTTTTAGGGTTTAGTACCCAAAAGTAGAAACGGGTATTAGTAAGACTACGCTGTTTATTTGTACGTCGGTCTGTGCATCTCATGGACCGTAATAGTTAGACAATTGAAATTTTCACAGATGATGTGTTTCTACTAAAAAACAAACAAACAAACAAACGAAATTTGTTGCCGTTTTTATAGATAATGATACGGAACCCTACGTGTCGACTGTAAATGTGACAGGTTGTGAGTCTTATTCCCAATGTAGGAAATTAAATATTTAATATTTTCTCGCTCTTGTAAAGAGGCAAAGCTTGGCGTTGAGTGCTGCCACTCAACTAGCAATGGTTCCAGAGTTCTGCGGAAAGTGGGGAAATTGTATGTTCCTAGGTTCCCTCTGCCTACCCTGTTATGTTTTGAGAATTATACAAATATTTTAGTTCGTAAGAGGCCGTCGTGGCGCAGTGGCACATCTTTTGAGGGGATAATTGCGGGTTCAATTCCTCGTTCTTGTAAGAAGACGAAGCGCGGCATTCAATTTCGCCACTCAACACACAATGGCTCAAAAATTGGGTGTAAAGTGGAGCACGAATAATCTTAAAACTAGATTCTCTCAACGTACTCTGGTATATACAGGATACAGCGTGAAGAAAAAAACCCTTTTATTTAAAGAGTCAATTTCAACAACGTCCTCTATACCTACTAATATTTACTTTTGTTTCAGATGTACTATCACATACATTTGACTACCATTCAATGCCAGTGCTATCAGAACTAGATGACTTCGATCGCTGCTTGAAGAATCCCGACGCTGTCTACTGTATAGTAGATTTTGAGCTGTTAGAAGATGATACACCACTGTACCGATATATTAAAGTAAGTAGAAATACTATTGAGATTTTACTCAAAATTTTTGTAATCTTATATTTGTTAATGGGAATGTGTAGATTTTGAAATATTTTTGGATTTCTTGCGTAACGAATTTTGGTGTTAAGCTACGCCATGCATAATGTGATGAATGATGGAAAATCCAACGTTTTAACCCTTAACCACCTTATCTCTAGTTATAAGCCTAGTTTAAGTAGCAGATAAACGTAAAAATGTAGATAATTCGCTTACCAAATCGAAAAAAGTGAAAATAATTTTAATTAACATAATATAATAACTCCCCAACCGTCGCATCTAATCAGTTACACGCTGCCTCATTGCGGCGGTTTCATTTTAGGTAATAATTAATAATAATTAATTAATTATCTTACTTGTATATAATACATCACACTTTTACTATTTTAAAATGAAATTTCAGCAACAGGATTTCACTCTAATATTATGTTTAAAAAAGTTTATATTTAAATTCCGAAACAAACAAACATACAAACAGATTATTTCGTGAACCATTGCGTGCGAAATAACGAGAATGTGTACAAAAAAGCAAAATAAATAGGAAAGGAGCATTCTTCAACGTATCCTAAGTAGTAATTAATTACAGTAATCTATCATCATTGCGTATTAAGACTGTCTTTTATTTGGTAATTACATCGAAAATGAGATGAAAAAGTTTCTAATTATTTAGGAATCTTAAAATTCAGTAGTGTTCTTTATTAAATGAGTTAGTCAATTATAATAGTACTAGTACCTACAATATTTTAGTTTTCTTTTATAATGTAGGCTTAGTAAAGTAGCCATGCTTAGTATCTAAAAGTTTAGTAGCCAAAGCCATATTTTTGCTTCTCGTTGTCTCACACTTAGTAGGGAATTCAGGCTCCCCTTGCTTACCCTGCGTGATGTACGATGATATGATAAACGGAGTGATTTGACACTAATATCAAGACACTTCGTTCATCGCTTTCCGGCCAGAATTCCAGAGCGAAGAAATAAGAATAATGCATTGTGCCACGACGGCTACAATTTTGGTTGTTTAACAAAGTTAGGTTTTGAGTTCCTCCACTCAACACACAATGTCTCAGAAATAGGCAACAAAGAGAGCAGAGTGTCTCAGCTTTATTTATTTTAATATGCACATAATACAAAATACAATATTTACAATTTGTTTACAGAATTTTTCATCACTATCGTATAGAAATTACAAACACACAAAATTACATAGAGGTGTTTGTGGATCCCAGCATTGTGGCTTGAACCTGACTCATGCGAATGCAAGTCATATCACCGCCGATGCCTTAAAGAAATGCTTCAATGCCACTATACATGAAGGTTACGGTTTACAGGTAAGTTCTACATATGTAGTACTAAAATCGCAAAATCTCCTTTTTTTCCGTTCCTGTAGAATCAGTGCTCCCTACATTATATCAGAACGTGATGACTTAGTAACGGAAGATGTTTTTATAATTTATATAGATAGAGAATAAAAAATATATTTTTATAACTCTAATTTTATACAATAATTCTATGAAAAATGGGAAACCGAGTAAATTACACCCTATACTACGCTTTGCAAGAATAGGTGTAAAGCTCCTACATGATTAAATCTTCATATTTTTTTTTCTTTACCAGGTGGACTCGCTATCAGTAAGATATTGCAAGACACAGAACGATTATATCCCACCTGATAGTCTGGATTATATTATAGGAGCACTCCTACTAATTCTTCTATTTGTCAATCTTGGTTGTTCTGCTTTCTACTTCTTTTGGCCACCGGAGGATGGAGAAGGTATTTCTTTTATTTTTGGACATTTTCAAGGAAGATCTATGTGTATTAAAGGCCGGCAAATCACCTGTAGCTCCTCTGGTGTTACACGGGATCGTGGGCGGCGGTGATCATTTACCGTCAGATGACCCGTAAGCTCGTTTGCCTTGTCTTTTTCCATAAAAAAAAAAATCTATGTAGTCTGATTGAAAATACGACAGTTGTGGGTTCAATTCCTAGTCAGGTGAATGAATTATTTACATTTTCACGTTGTGGTAACAAGACAAAACATGAAACCTTGGGTCACGACTAGTCTTGAAATTTGAGAAAAATCCACTTTTCCAATTCTTCTTAATATTCTTTTCGTAATTTCTACGACTTATACTACATTTTTTAACTTAACTGACCATTTAACTTACAATATTAAAATATTTAAATAAAAGCACAATTTTCGGTATTCGCTATTCATTTCCAATAAAATGTCTTAGATATTCATAAAACGTAGCCTTTGTAATTATTTATATAAATTTACTGTTTGAAAAAATGTAATAAATTATTTTTGTACTAATATTGAAGATTTAATAAAGACTAGCGGCCTGCTCGCGGCTTTGCCCGCTTGAATTACATGATTATTCATTTAATAAATAGAGATATTACAAACAGCCTTAATTATTAATTAATTGATTTGGATAAGTATTCACGATATTCTCTGTAAAATAATTAATTTATAATTGATGTATAAAGTACACATATAAAGCATACTTTTAGGCATTTTTATATAATCTATAAAATAATCAACATTTTCGATCAAGTTCGAGTCGTATTTATGTACCGAGAGTTCCGTACCAGTTTCATGAATGGAACAATAATACACCAAAAGAATAACTTATTAAAGTTGTCATTTTGTATAAAATTAAGTACAGATATAAATTAATACCTAATGGTTTTTTTATGTGACACAAATACAATAAATTATTTTTGAAAAATAATTTTGGAATTTTCCTTTATACGTGTCGTAAGTTTTAACTTCTCAACAAATTTCATAATTGTATATCAACGGGAAATACCCTATAGTTTTGATAGAAAATGCGATAAATAACAAAGCATAACCCCTCGTATCATTTGATTGCGATGATTTAGAAGATTTTTTGTGCTCTAAGGGAATATAGACTTGAACACTGAGCTATCTAACCTTTAATCAGTCTTGTAAAAAATAGTCTTGGCAAACGGAGAGACAAACAAACAATAAAGTTATCTTAAAAGGATTTTGAGGTATGTACTATAGAACAGCACATACATACATGCACAGGTGCAATAGTGCAGTACAAATAAATATGATGCACATAAAGACTCGTAACAAATGTTCTTAACTAAATGGTTCCAATGTCCAATGAATGCTTGTTATGTTGTGTTCAATTTTGTCGCGCGGGGCGCTTGCGGTGCGTAGGCCATGTTTGTATGGATTATATATTGGACACAGATGTAACGGCTTATACTGTAATTTCTACGTACAATTTAGTGTAGGAGGAACGAAGGGAGACACTACTGACCTAGGCCCTATGGTATTGTACCACGTATTTGTTCAACACTTTGTTTATCGTAGAGAACACAATATGATAGATTAGTGTCCGCCCCAACTTGTTTTAATGAAGAAAATTATGATGAAGTTTATTTAACATATCGGCCGCCTTACGTTAGTGCATTCGATCCAGCTACTAATAATTCAATCAACTACACAAATCACCTTTCTAATACAATTTTAATAATAATTTATATAAACAAGCGTAACAAGTACCTCCAGAAACACCTTATTGGGGGCTGGGCTTCAATTTTGAATAGATATTCGTTTGTTTAAAAAGCAACATTTTACTTTTTAAATTTTTCGGGTTTTTTTTATATTGGGAAATTGGCGTATCCAAATTAAAATATTTTATTAATATAGATAAAAATATTTTTTATTTTGTTTAGGTAATAGATATATGTTGGCGTTTTGCGTGCAAAAGAACTGGAAAGCTCTTAAGTACGGTGGCAGCGCTGAAGGAGGAATCTTTAAGTGTTTTCAAGCAATGAGGTTAGTATAAATGATTTTTTTTTTTAATATTACAAATAAGAAATAATGAGGCAGTCGTGGCACAATCTTTGACGAAGTGGCACAGTGTATAAATGTTAACGCGACAGTTGTCTTTTCGATATAGTAACAAGACAAAACGTGACATTGTGTCCTGCCAGAGTTGAGCAAATGCTCAATGTTTCAAAAATTGCCGGAACACGTTAACTGTCCCTGTTTCACGCACTAGCGTAAAAATATGTTTCGTCTTCTTATTCATCTCTGCCTACCCCGCTATATGAGAGATACAGCGTGAAGCTAAAAATATTACAAATAAATCTTACGAAAATATCACAATGAAAATGCCACATTAAAATTACACATTATTTTAATTTAAGTTAAGACCTAATTTGCGACTTGGTTTATTAATTAATATAAACAGGATATGTACGAGTATAGTCCAACTACACAAAAATGACCCAGTTTCAAAATAATATTTATATGAAAATTCCTTTCATGCAACGGCAAATATACAGAAATAGAATAAAAACATGGCATGTAATGTTATCTTTTGTTATAACTTTTGAATGGGATAATATTGTTAGAATAATATTGTAAACATTTCCATTTTTTTGCAAGCTGGTTTGTTTTTTTTTTAACTTAGTGTTGAGATATTCCGTTCCTCACTTAACTTACTCAATTTTCGAAACGTTGAGTTGAGTTACGGAATTCAACGTCGCGTTTTGTGGAAAAAAATAAATTATTTAATTAAAATCATTCCCCCGAGTGAGATCGAACTTACAACCATCATGTTTATGATCCGTCGGCTCAGTACAGACTAACAGAGTCAGAACGAACAGTGCCCTCGTAACAGGTACAAAGGGGTCCACCACATCATCCTCTGTACCTATTACGTAATTTTAAATCTACAATTCAAAGATTTTAAATCAAATTTTTAGGAAGTCGATTTGAAATACGGAAATGCTTAAAGAACTTGAAGATCGTGAGTTCAAATATCAATGTTTTTGTATTCTACTAATGCTATTCTAGCAGCTTTGCTCGCTTGAACTACAGGATTAGGGTTTTTTCGTTATTTCTCATTTTTACGGATAATTCCTACTATGCCAGAACAAATAATATAGCAAAAAATTATATAAAACTCTTTCATTATTGCGTGCCTGACAACTCACGGACTCAAATCAAATTTCAACAGTGCAAGTAGGCACTGTTGAAATTTGATATAAAAGTAGGTTGAGGGGTGTAAGTAGGTGGAGGGATCACTTTTAGTGATCCCCTACACGGATCAAGGATTTATCGAAATTCTTATGGAAAAGGGAAAAGAGAGTCCACAGAAAAGAAAGTTCACGCAAGCATAGTTGTTTTAAAAAAGTTCCATATTTTAAATTAGTTAAATTTGTAATCATGTATAACATTATAAAATAAAGTCATCCTGCGCCGCTATCTGTGCCCTCTAATTCTTCTTCTTCTAAACCACTCAACGGATTTTGATGCGGTTTTCATCTTCAAAAAGAGTATTTCTCAAGAAAAGTTTATATATAGTTTAGTATATATAAACGTTCCTTTCTTCCTCTTCCTTTCTTTTAATTCTTATGTAATTTGATATAAATACGATAAATGTGTATAAAGTTCTACCCGTTGAGACACTTTCGTGCATGCGCTGCTTTAATGATAAGTACTACATGAAAATAATGTAGTGGAGTATTGTTCCTCTTAATAAGATCTACAAAAAAGTCAGCGACAGCATATTCGTATCATTTGAGGATAACGTATAGTAAGCAAATTTCTTTCTAAAAATATTAATTTGAATGTATTTTTTTATTCCCAATCACAATCCTGAAATTAGAACAGAATCCTCTGTGGGCTAGTCTGAATCGCGCTTGGCGGGTTTTTTTCTCAAATATACTTTAGTAAACATTTGTGTAGTTAAAGCGGGCGAAGCCGCGAACGGATTGCTAGTATTATATAAATTATGACATTAAAGTTTATATCATTTTTTTCGGCTTCACGCTGTATTCTACACATTGTAGGGTAGACAGAGGGAACCTAGCGCCAATACACTCCATTCCCATTAAGACACTTCTGTTTCTCATTTTCCACCGAATTCTTGAGACAGGCGTGTTCAGTGGCGGAACTGAACGCCGCAATCAAAACCAAACCTCGTTACCACAGCGAAGAAATGAAAATATTTAATATTACATTCCCCCGAGTAGGAATCGAACCCACAACTGTCGCATTTACACGCTTGTGCCCTGGCGCCACGACAGCATCTGTATATTTTCTTAACAATATGATTATTTTCTTTTTGGCAGGTTTTATACCATGGTGATGATACTTGGGCTGCACTCGATGATTTTCATTGGATATGGTTACACAGAGAACCCGGATTTTATTGAAAACGTAAGTTATTATTTATATTTATAATTTTAAGTTAATTCTTATTATTTATCTCAACCGAAGTAATCTTTCCTCCTAACGAGCCTGGAAACCTTCCAAGAGGCACGTGCTTTCTAAAAAAGTATTTTTCTTTCCCATGTGTGGAATATTAATAATTTTAAAAATAAATATATATACAGAGTGTTTTTATCTTCACCGCTTTAAATGACAGCAAAGTTTTAACTACTCTATAAAAACCTAATACAATTAAAACGATTGATATTTTGAAAAAAAAAATTAAAGTGTTATTTTTTTTAAATTAAATAAATAATAAAATTATCGTTATCAAATAAAACGCTATTTGTTAAGAATAACGCACACAGACACTGACCTATCAAAGTTGAACGTTGTTTAATTTCATTATAGAAAATAGGTATCTGTGTAAAATAGAAGAAGATATATCCCTTTCTCGTTTGAATGTTTTTTTTAGAATTAAAAGTGGCAAATCGGCAACGTTTAGTAATATTTTTGAAGTTATGGTGTTTCCGTTTTTGGTATCTATTCCTAACATCGTCGTCGTCGTCGTCGAAACTGTTGGTGAATCTTAATTAATTCTTTTAAGAATGGGTTGAAATATCTTACCCTATATGCGGTGCCCGCACAGTCGCTTCCACCCTGTATATCAAATACTTTAATGCAGACAGACAGATAGACGGACAACAAAACAATCTTATAACAGTTTCGTTTTTACTTTTGACATACAGAAGAATAGAATGTTAAAAAACCTAACGTGATGTTATCTAAAACAATTAAACTGCTCTACTATGAAAGCAAATGATACAAAGTCAATATTAGTATTGGACATAGATATAATCATCAATTATAAATATTATTAAGCTATCAAAATTTGCCATTTTAGGCACTCGCTCGGATTAAATGGCGCGTAATATTTTATTAGGTACACTAAATATCTGATTTATATGATTCATAAATTAAACGTTTCCGAAATGCGAGTTTGTGTTGAAGCCTATTGATTTTATGTTTGTTAGAAGTGGCATTGGTCTGAAATATGTATTTTATATTACTAACTTTTACTTACGGCTTCGCCTGCACTGTTAAATGGAAATAACTAAAGCCCGTATCTATAAAACGCTTTTAGCTCTGAGGTCAATCTTGAAAGTGATCTTGAGATCCCGTTTTCGTTCTTAAACTAAAAACATTATCTCAAGATCGCTTTTAAAATCTCTCCCAAAGTTGAAAGCGGTTTTTTAAATACGGGCCTTTAAATATTTAAAGGCCCGTATTTAAAAAACCGCTACCTAAGAGCCTAAGAGTTGTGTACCGAACCTAAGAGTGGTGTATTACACAATTCATAAATTTTAAGTTAAGTAACTGTGAGTACAAGTACTGTAGATTACATGGAATTGGTTAAAGCGATGTACAAAAAGGGAAAATAATTATTTTTAAAATTACGTTCATCATTATTACGTATGTAGTGTAGTTAAAATAAGAAACAAAAGTGATTTAGTCTACATCCAAAATCAAATAAAAAAATCCTTACATCTATACTCTACTACTACTCTAGACATTTAAATAAAATGTAAGTGTCTGCCTGCGTTTATCAAGTGCATACAGTTATTTAGACGATAAAAAAATACAAACTCTGTCTGTCTTTCTGTCGACCGATCGACTGACATTGGGGTCGTTACGAAAACCCCGGGTTTGGGATTTACGTGGGAAAAAGTCACAAATGAGGTCAGTCGTGGCGCAGGGGCACAAAGTGTGACTGTAAATCGACTGGTTGTGGGTTCAATCCCCACTCGAGGAGATGAAATATTTACTTAAATTTATATTTCCATTTCTTCATTCTGGTGTCGAGGCAAAGCGCGGCGTTCAGTTCTGGCACTCAACACGCAATGTCTCCAGAATTCGGCAGAAAGTGGGGAACGAAGTGTCTTCACACTAGGCTCCCTCTGCCTACCTTGCAGTGTGCGGGATACAGCGTGAAGCTGACAAAAAAAAAGAAAATTATATCATAAGTTCATAATTTATATATACCTTTCTGTTCATAATTTATATTTACCTTTTCCACAGTGTGCCAATATTACTTTACAAATAATAAAAAAAGAAAATGTATTCGGTGCCACTTGTGTATAAAACTATTCTGTGTATGATGCGTAATTAATTTGATGAACTGGCCTGAGTGGTCTCGATGCTCCGATAAGATCCTTGTTTCCATTATTGTGCCTTCATCGCCTATTTTGCAAATTTTGACCAAAATTTTAGTCTAATGTTTCTGGCTTAGTATGGGAATATAATTATCAGTTTTTGGCTTAATAAAGTAAGGAAGTTTGTTTTGTTTATTTTATTAAAAACATCATATAATTACAAAAAATACTACTATTTATTAATTAATTAGCATTTTATTTATAATTATAGTTATATTTTTTCTTCACTGTGTATCCCGAACATTGCAGGGTAGGCAAAAAAAACCTGGGAACCTTGTGATAAGACTCTCCGTTCCCATTAAGACGCTTTCATTCGACATTTTCTGCCGAATTCCAGAGGTACTGCATGTTGAGTGATGAAACTCATCGCATTTGACTCTTTACTAAAACGAGAAAAGCAAATATTAAATATTTCATTCCCCAAGAATCAAACCCAATACCGTCACATTTACAGACGCATACACGAGCATCTGCGCCACAATGACCTTTGGATAAAGTTATGAAAAGGCCTTAACTCTATTAATATAAAACTCTAAAACGTGAATTAAACTTACAATTTTTTTATTTTTACACATAAAGATAGAGAAAATATAATCGAAAATCACTCATTTTTCCTTCTTCGTAATAAATAAAACGATGTATTTATTGGGATTTTCTATATACAGTAATTGCTTCCAGGTGCAACAACTATTTCTACATTTCAAATTGGGCCAAACGGATAGTGTTGTAAACGCAGTATTGCGTGTAGACGTTTCCACTAAATAGTTTCATACAATTCTATATCTTTATATAAATAAAAGTACCTAGCTCTGATTTTACAACACAATTGATGCCTTGCGTTATTGTACAATGGACTTATTGACCAGAACCTAAGGATACCACTTCCTTGATAGATTTACTTCATCTATGTATATTATATATCATCATCATCATCATCAGCTTGTCCTCGTCCATTGCTGGATATAGGCCTCCCAAATAGCTCGCCAATGAGCTCGAAGCTAATATTATATATAAAAACTTAACAGATAATATTCTATATAAAAACTATAATATAACTATAATACAATACTATAGCTATATAATTAATAAAAAAATATAATAGAACCCGCAATAGTTGTTTGGAAAAACATGATTGTACCATAGCTATGCGTTTTCCAATGCAAGTTAAACTTCAACTAATAAATTTATACTATCTATAGGTACCTTCTAATCTATACTAATTTAATGAAATCTTTGTCCGTTTGTTAAAACGCTAAAATCTCTAGAACTACTGGATTTTCTTTTGTTTGTTTTATATGAAAGCTATATTCTTCAGGATTACTATAAGCTATATAACATAACGATTTAGGTCTTAGTCAGCCTTCAATAATAAAATAACAATAATTAAATATATGTAAGTAGATTGTACTGCAAAAATATCCAGTTTCATTAGTTCTAAACTAAAATCCAGGACACCATATATCTATCTCTTATAAATAAGTCACAAGATATTTTGTGACAAAAAATAATTGAAAATTGCAACTATATTTCAATTATATTTCAACGTTTTTTATGTGACAAAATTTGTTATGTGTAAAAAAATATTGAAAATTATTCCATCAAGGTAAGTTGGACGTATACTTTTCGAGAAAATGTAAAATTAAAATAAATCAACTCTCTGTTGCGGTCGCAAGCCTAGGCTCAAGTCTCGTGGGGGGCCGATTTGGTCCTCGCAAATACGACATGTAGTGCCTGCACTAAAATAATAGAAAAATAATAGAAGCCGGGAGAAGCCTCGAGTGGGCCGCTGGTATTATAATAAAATAAAAAGAATATTAAATTCTTTATTGAAAGTAAAAAATGTTTCACGTGATAGTTTAGTTCAGTAATAACTGCTTTAGTTGGAAACTGTTTTGCAGCTATTAACGCCCACCTCCAGAAAAGTAAAATAATTATAATACAAATTAATACCCAAGCTGTTATAATGTTAAATACTGTTTGCTTTAACAAAATAATTATTAAAAAAAGTAGGGGAAGAAAATTAAAATTGTGCGAATGTGTATGTGTGTGTGAGTGTGTGCATCCGTTTGTGCATGGATTATAAAGCTGAAGAGTTTGTTTGGTTGAATGCTACAATCTCAGGAATTACTGGTTTGAATTAAACAAGTTTTGTGTTGGATATTTAAAAAAAAAAAATTAGCTTCACGCTGTATCCCGCACACAGCAGGGTAGGCAGAGCAGAGGGAACCTAGTGTTAAGACTCTCCGTTCCCCACTTTCTGCCGAATTCTGAAGGCATTGCGTGTTGAGTGGCAGAACTCAACGCCGCGCTTAGCCTCGACACCAGAGCGAAGAAATGGAAATATAAATTTAAGTAAATATTTCATCTCCTCGAGTGGGGATCGAACCCACAACCAGTCGGTTTTGCAGTCACACCTCGTGCCGCTGCGCCACGACCGGCCTCGGTTGGATATTTAATTTATGCAAAAAGGCTATAGCTTATTACAACACAGTAATAATTTCGTTGCAACCCACTGCACCTGCGATCAGATTTAGCATGTGTCTGCATTCTAACTCTGATCGCAGGTGCAGTGGTTATTTATTCTTTAGAACTAGTGTATTTTTTATAGCTCATAAGAAGGTAGACAGAGAGAGAACTTGGAAACCTAAGACACTCTGTTCTCACTAAGACACTTCCGTTTCCCACTTTTCGCCGAATTCTGGAAATCATATTGAGTGGTGTCGAAAATAAAAATATTACATATTTTATTTCCTCGAGTGAGAATCGAACCCACAACCTGTTGTCGCGTATACAATCGATCACTTACGTTACCACTGAACTTATTTACTAGTAGGCGGACCAACGTTCCTTCAGAAATATACGAATTTAGATCAGCTCGAAGGTTCTATAATATTATAGTTTTCTAACTTACAAATAATGGCCAAGTTTCATGACGATACCACAATTAGAACAATATATCATTCGGATTCTTAGATTTTACTAACCGACCTGATTAAGTTCCTTCAGTCAAAAGTTATGAGGTAACAAAAACGGGAACAGCAAGCAAGAAGAAGCAAGTGCTTTCTGTTCCCGTTTTGGTCCATTTCTGACAATGTTATCTATGATAAAATCACATAAGTCTTACCTTTGCATAAAGTATGTGCGCGGCTAATGAACGAATAACTCAATATCACGCCAACTGATTTCGATGATTCTTTTTATATTGGAAAGAATAGACTTCAAGGGTTGTTTGATGAGAGTTCGGTTAGGTTCTCATGATGAGATCCGGTTGAAGTCGATTTTTAGTTAAAATTATGATTATTTTATAGTTACAACCTAATAAAAGCAAAAAAAAAATTCGATGCACCTACGCGTAGATCTCTTAAATTACAAAGAATATTGAAGATTTACTATACGAAGACGCAAACATATTTTTCACGACTTAGTGGGTAATGTACTGACAGTGTATTGTATAATACAACTAGCCGTTTGACTAAGCACAGAAATTCTAAACTAAGACAAATAGCTGTAGTATACAAATACACCCATATTTGAGTTTAATACAAACATAATACGTACTATTGTTTAATTGATATCTCCTAATATACACGTACATAATATTATATAGGTATTTAAACTATTTTTTTGTGATTTCGTGATTACTTCTTATAAATCGATGAACGCCGGCTGCATGCACGAATACAAACATGACTCATTGTCACGTTCCGCCTGAGCCGAGTGTGCAAGCAAGAGCGCGGAACGAGCGATAGAGAGGCACAATCAGCTTGTGACGCATCTAATCATTCATTGTTACTTGTATTTAATTTGTATAATTTAAGTATTAAAATATTTGAATTAACAGGAGTGCAAATAATTAATATAAATTTATCCATATATCCCGTAAGTTGACTTACTGACCACAAATTTTTTGAACTATTCAAAAGGGTAGGTAGGGGGAACCCGGGAACCTAGTGTTAAGATACTCCGTCCTCATTAGGACACTTTCGTTCCCCACTTTCTGCTGAATTCTTGAAGCATTGCTTCTTGAATGGCAAAAATCAACGCCGCGGTTTGCCTTGTTACCAGAACGAAGAAATGAAAATATTTCAATCCCGCGAGTGAGAATTATATTCACAATCGCACTATAATAACTAATATGTAAGACAATACCGTCATACTGTAACAGTGCTTGCGCATTCAATTCTGTGGTCTAAATGGAAATTATATTAGTTGATGGTTTATTGAAAAAGTTTTAAAGAGGCCGGTCGTGACGCAGCGGCACGAGGTGCGACTGCAAAACCGACTGGTTGTGGGTTCGATCCCCACTAGAGGAAATGAAATATTTACTTAAATTTATATTTCCATTTCTTCGCTCTGGTGTCGAGGTTAAGCGCGGCGTTGAGTTCTGCCACTCAACACGCAATGCCTCCAGAATTCGGCAGAAAGTGGGGAACGGAGTGTCTTAACACTAGGTTCCCTCTGCCTACCCTGCTGTGTGCGGGATACAGCGTGAAGCTAATTTTTTTTTATTATAGCTTTTTTCACACGCTTTTTCAAGCAAGGACAAAACGCTCCGCCACCCAACACACAATGTCTCGATAATTTGACAATTTGACGGAAAGTGGAGGACAGAGTGTCTTAATACTGTGTCCTCTCTGCCTGCACTGGCAAATACGAAATAAGTTATATTTAAAAAAATACCAAGTACTTTAAAAGAATAGAACACTTTAGCATCTAAAAATATTCTAGAGAAATTCAATGATATACAGTACGACTTGTTGTCGTCGTCGCCTTGAAGTTATAGCGAAGACTGGTTTTCAGGATTTTTCTTACTTTTCATGTAAATATTTGTAAAACTTAACTTCAGAACTGCCACGACTCGTCAACCGTACTGTATATTGTGATGAATTTATGTTGGTTCCATTAATCCTACCGAGTGCTGAAGTCGACCTGTCGATTATAATAGATAACGTCGCCTTTTGTTTTCAATACCTTTGAAGTTTCATACTAAAATGAAAGACCTTTCAATGAAAACCTATATGTCATTGTATTGTCGTAGATTGTACAATAATGTGTATTCGTATACGTTAAATGTATGAACTCTTTTTGTTAAAATGGTTTTGTATTGAAAATCATTTTGATTGTTTTCGGCAATGAAATCTGATTTAAACTGTAAATATTTTTTTATATCAATTATAATTTTTTTAGCTTCACGCTGTACTCCACTTATACCAGAGTAGGCAGATGGAACCTGGGAACCTAATGTTACGGCACTCCGTTCCCATTACAATACTTTCGCTTCCCATTTTTCGTCGAAATACAAAAACTTTATGTGTTGAATGGTGGAACTCAACTGCCATTCCACACTCAACACTGCTTTGTTATCAGAGTTATCAGTTATCAGAGTGAAGATATGAAATATAAATATTATCATATGCACTCCGTTCTGCATTTTCCGCCTGATTTTCTTTCTTACACCTGGAATATCTTCTTACACCTGGAAAAGAAGTGTTTTTTCTTATATATTAAGATAAAAAAAAAGATTTTTTATACGTTTTTATTGTTTCAGTCATACGACGACTTCTTCAAGTCACTTCTATTCAACGCCCGTATTATAGTGCAGATATTTTTCGTGATGGGTGGATTTCTTATGGCGTATAAGATGCTGGTGTACGCGGAAACACATCAGTTCACTTTGAAAACTGTTCCCATGGCTATAGTAAATAGATGGTTCAGGTAAAAATATTGTAATTACTATTATTTTACTTTTATTAAAAGACTTGAGGCCAGTCGTGGGGCCACAGGAGCACAAGCTTGCGACTGTAAATGCGGCAGGTTGTGGATTCGATTCCCACTCGCGGAAATTATATATTTAATATTTTTATTTACTCGCTTCGGCGAGTTAACCCTCGCCACTTAACACGCAATGCCTCCAGAAATTGGCCAAAAATGGAGAGTCAAAGTGTATTAAAGGGAACGGATTGTCTCAACACTCGGTTTCCAGGTCTCGGACCCAGTCTGACATGTATATATGTTGGTCTTCGTAGAATTGTATAATATTTGAGTATAGAGACTATATTTTTAGTTTAAATAAGGCATAAGGTACAATAAATTATTATTATTTTTTTACTTCACGCTATATCTCGCACATAGGAGGGTAGGCAGAGGGAACCTAGGAACTGTTGTTAATTCACTCTGTTACCATAAAGACATCCATTCTCCATTTCCACCGAACTGTAGAGGCATCGCGTGTTGAGTGGCGGTAATTTTTTTATACTAAAATATACTTAAGTCACTTACATTAATGAACATGAGCCAAAAAAATCCACTGATATCATAAAAAAGATAAAAAAGATGGATAGGACATAAAATTATGGTTAAATTATAATCTTAGTTTCAAAGAGCTAAGAATTTTCTGGCAAATTTCTTGCAGTTTAACTGTAAATTCAAATATTTAAGGCTTCACTCTAAAACAAGGAATTTATTAGCAATTTTCTTTGTCCAATACGTAATGGTTCAAAGCAAAAGACTAAATAAAGAAATTGCTATTAAAATATCTAAGGTTCTCTTTTTTGTTCCTACATAATATAATTATGTAAGTGAATGCAACTAAAACTGAGGCCAGTCGTAGCGCAGGTGCACAAGCATGTGACTATAAACACGAGAAGTTGTGAGTTTGATTCTCACTCGAAGAAATATAATATTTAATATTTTCATTTCTTCGATATAATAACGAAACAAAGCGCGTCTTTGAGTCCCGCCAGTTAACACTCAAGGCCTCCAGAGATCGGAGGAAAGTGGGGAACGGAATGTCTTAATATTATGTTTCTAGGTTTCCTCTGCCTATCCTGCTATGTGCAGAATACAGCATGAAGCAAAAAAAACAAAGATCTAATTATGTATATTTTATTTTCAGTTTCACGCTTTATTTTGTAGATTGAACCTGGAATCCTAACTTAAATTATTAAATATTTCAATCCCCCAAGTGGGAATCGAACCCACAACCATCACGTACAGTACACAAGCTTGTGCACCTGCGCCACGAGCCTTTTAACTTTAAACCACAGTAATCGGGTATAGTTTAATTTTTATGCATTTGTTGAAAATCCGACTTTGCAATCTGGTTTGAGAGTTTCCTTAAAACATCACGAGTTCGTGACAGCGTAATGGCACGATCGTGTAACTATATACGCGACGAAAAGTGTAAGACGGAGTGTCTTAACAATAGGTTCCCTCTGCCTGATCTTCTATATGCGGGATACAGCGTGAAGCTGAAAAAAATACAAAATTAATAAAGTATCCACATTTTTCTAGGTTAATGCCAGCAGTGCTAGTAGTAATGGGTCTAGCAATGACATGGGTCCCTCATCTGGGGTCTGGACCAATGTGGGATGCTGTAGTGAGACGTGAAAGGGATATGTGCAGATCTAATTGGTGGCAGCTAGTCATATTGATGCCTAATCTCTTCCCATTCGAACATTTGTGTCTACCTCAGGCTTGGTAAGTAGTTTACTTCAAGTAAGTATTAGTATTAACACGCAATGTCTCGAAGTTTAGGGAAGCGGAAGGAACGGAGTGTCTTAACACTTGTTTACCTTTAACCTGCTATATGGAGAATATAGTAGAAAGATAATAAAAAATATGGAGTAAAATTGTTAAGTATAATAGTAGGTATCAAAATATTGTAGAACATTACAGAATTCTGCGTAAATCGAAATCACTCTCTACTACGAGTATGTATACATATATATATATATATATATATATATATATATATATATATATATATATATTTTCTATTCCGTTACTACGTAAATAACAGACAAGCACGGTCTAAACTACTAATTTCATTAGATACTTATAGAAACTAAAGCTCTTAGGTAGCATTAATACTACAAAACTATTAGTAATTCTCATTGATGGAGTTAGCTAAAAGTACTATGCTAATACATAATTTTTAGTTAAGCTTTTAGAGTTACCATTTCTACTGGCAAATTTTAGTACCAAAAATAAATTCATTCAAAGTATATCATATCAAACTGAATTTCTTTAGCTTCACGCTATATCCTGCATATGCTCGTAGTAGGGATACCAAGGGAACCTAGTGCTATGACTCCCTTTTCCATTCTCTGCCCAATATGCTAGAACTTCATTCCCCGAGAGGGAATCGAACCCACAACAATCATACGCTATAGTTACCTCAATGTAGTTTTTGGCAGCAAATATTAAATGGGTAAAACAAAAACGGCCAATTTAGAAGGAGGGGCGGTCAAAAACAAAAATAAAATTAATTATCATTCATTAGTACTAAGCTCTAATGAGTACAATGTGTACCTTTTTAAGTCTGGGAGTTTCAAAATTCAATTTAAGAGCTGGTATTAATTGAAACTGTACGCCATTCTATTGTGAATCGTATTCCTTGGACTTTAAAGTTACTTTTCTTTTAATTTACAAGACAATAGTGGTAATGATCCAATAAATTGCAATAGTGTTGGTCCGTGACTTCGCTTGTAATGAAGTAAACTTTTTTAATAACGTTTTATTTTCAACTTTAGAATGTTAGTCGCTGGTCGCATTTATTAAATACTAACTTTTAGCTGCGGCTTCGTCCGAGCGGTCAAATGGAAATACCTAGAACTTGTGTATGACATATAATACGTTCTAAGTGTCGTGAAGAAACTATTAATATAACGTAATAATATACACTAAATAGCCCTCCTCGATAAATGGACTATCCAAAATCAAAACAGCTTTCAATTTAAGCTAATAATAAATTTTATACTATATTTTTACTGACTCTTTGCACTTCAGACAAAGAAGTCAGTTATGCATCACTTAATTTTGAACTTTTTGAACAATCTTTCTCAGCACAAAATGTAAGAAATTTAAAACGATTTTAGATTTTTTTTTGTTCTTGATAAAATCTAATAAATGAATGAATTAGATTTTTTTATCGTCAGCTCCTTTTGGATTCTACATTTAATAATTGTTGTAATAAATTTTACGCGAGTGTTAAGACACTCCGTTCCGATTATGACATTTCCTATCTCCATTTTCCGCCGGATTCTGAAGGCTTTGCGTGGTTGAGTGGAAATGTAAATATTAAATATCTCATATCCTCGAGAAGGAATCGAACCCACAACCTCCTCTATCCCCGTCGCACCCTTGTGTCCCAGCGCCACGACGGGGCTTTGTTATCTTTTATAATATAAATAATTTAGAAACAAGCAGACATACTAATGTCATTTTTGGTTTTTACATTCGCTGTAGCATCACATAATATATAGGTACATCTCTAGTCTCTAGTATAGGTTCATCTCGTCTTTTATTACTGTGATTTCAAGTTCAAAGGCTTTTAATATAACAGATGCACAAACACATACAAATCAGGTATGTATGTTTGTGTGTATATTGTGAAATAAACACGATTTTTTTATTCATATTATGTTTACGTGCATATGCTATGTATGATGAAAATTTACGTGTGTACGCTTTTCATAACATTTACCTCTTAAAACAAACTAAGCAAGTTTGTTTAAATTGCCAAATAAATATTAAACGTACTCGTAGTTATATCTTTAGAGCATTAACTAAGTTACATATTATATAAAGAATAAATGGAATAGGTACACTACTATTATTTTTTGTAGCAGAGGTGTTGAGAAACACCGTTTCCCATTTTTCGCTCAGTTTTCGAGGCCAGTCGTGGCGCAGGGGCATAAAGTGTTAACGTAAATACGACTGGTTGTGGATTCGATCCCCACTCGAAATGATATATTTATTTAAATTTATATTTTCATTTTCTTCGCTCCGGTGTCGAGGCAAAGCGCGTCGTTGAGTTCCAACACTCAATACGCAATGCCTCCAGAGTTCGGCGGAAAGTAGGGAATGGAGTGTCTTAACACTAGGGTTCCTTCTGCCTACCTTGCTGTGTGCGGCATACTGCGTGATGCTGATTTAATTTAATTTGATTTAATTTTCGAGATATTACATATTGAGTCGAACAACGCCGCACGTTGTGTTTTTACAGGCGTGAAATAAAAATAATTCATCCCACCTTGCTAGAATTGAACCCATAAAAGTCATGTGTTTATATTTTGGGTGGGATGGAACCTGGGAGCTTAGTGTTAAAAAACTCTGGTTCCGTTTGATCATTTCTGTTCTTCACGAGGCTTTACTTTAAATGTTGAATGGCGTAACTCAACGCCGCACTTTGCCTTGATAGGAGAAATAAAAATATTAAATATTCCATTCCCCGAATTGAAATTAATTCCCATACAACACGATTATATAAATAAAAATTTTTAGGTATCTAGGAACAGACACCCAATTGTTCTTCATGACCTTAATAGTCCTACTCGTCATATGGAAGTGGCCAAGAATGGGTGCTCCTATATTATCTGGAGTGATGATCATCAGCCTCCTCATACCGTTCCTGCAGAGTTACTTCATGAAACTTCTACCGATTCGAGTCAGCATATTCCCTGAGTGAGTACTTGTGTTGTGTAATTATAGTTTTTTATGGCTGTTATAATTCTAAGATTAAGTAGATTATTTAAAAATTTTAGCTGACAACTAGAATTTATTTTGTTTTATTATTAGAAAAAATATTTTGTCCTTTTGTCTATCTAATCTGTGTTCGGGATTGAACGTCGAGCTGTCTTGCCTGAGCGAAAAAATAAATAATTCATCCACCCAAGTGGAAATTGAACCCACTATTACTGTTTTATGTAATTTTAATTTTATATGTCCGTTGCGGAAAAACTAAAGACAAATCGTTCATTCTTCTTTAGAAGGAACGTATCGAGTTATCTTTTGATAACTTGATACTATTTTTCTACACTTTTTTACTTTTGCTATTTACAATATATAAATTAAATTCCCCTCACAATTTTATTTTGTCCTATTCTAGGTCGATAAGGGATATATTCGGTTACAACGACACATTTTACCATGCCTACGTGTCGGCGCAGGGCAACTGGGCGGGGTACCATTTGGGTGTGCTAACAGCTTGGTTCTATCATAAGGCGCAAGCTGCTAAATGGAATTTAGGAGAGTCTTGGGTTAGAATATGTATTTGTAATGTATTATATATATATAGTTTTATTTTGCTTCTGTTGATTTCCTCGAGTAAGAATCTTTTTCTCTCATCTTTTTTCTTACAACATTTTTTGCAAAAAAAAATATAGAATCTTGATATTTTAAATACTTTATTTTATGTTTCAGCTAATGAAATTCCTATTCCTCATATCAATACCAGTCGCCATGGGAACAGTGTTAATGGGATGGGATCTACATCATCGTGAAGCATCTGCATTCGAATCAGCTATCTTCAATAGTTTGAATCAGAATTTCTTCGCTCTTGCTATATGCGTGTTCATTATTGGCTACTTCTATAGATGTAACAGTAAGTTTAATATTTTAAATTATATATATTTGATGCCAGTCGTAGCGCAGGGGCACAAAGTGTGGTCGTAAGACCGACTGGTGGCGGGTTCGATTCCAATTCGAGTAGATGAAATATTTATTTAGATTTATATTTTCATTTCTTCGCTCGAGGTGTCGAGGAAAAGCGTGGCATTGAGTTCCATCACTCAACACGCAATAGTAAGTCTGAAACGAAAGTGTCTTAATAGGAATGGTCTTAACACTAGGTTCTCAAGTTCCTTAAACCTACCCTACTGTTCTGCCCAGCTTGCTTTCGTGGCACAGCGATACAGAGTCCAATTTTAAACGTGACGGCCGTGACATCGATTACCAATCGGAAAATGAATTATTTTAAAGGCAAAGAAGATAGCGTGATATTGATTTCCGCCGTTACATGCAATGTCTCGAAAATTGGGCGGAAATTTGGGAATGGAGTTTCTTAGCACAATTTTTTTCTGCCTGCCTTGCTATGAGGGGAAAAGCGTGAACCTGTTTTTTACATGTGTAAATAAAATGTGTCAGATGTTTTATAAAACATGTACGAACAAAAATGAGTAATCTTAGAATATATTACTATATTATCCAATTTACACTTCTGTCGCTACATACATAGAATCTCGTGCTTGCTTTATCAAACTATTAAAACGGTAATTTTTTTAATATAAACATTCCTCCGACAATAAAGCGAACTCAGTACGATCGCGCATGTACCCACTACCCAACTACAACATTTCAAATATCTCCGAAATATCTCGTATACGTAGAATTGAAAAATCCAAAGCAACTTCCAAAAAGGAATCGACTCAAAAGCAAAGTAGACATTCAAAGAATTTTCCTAAACCTTTTGTATTTATTCGTGCATTAAAATAGGTTTTTCCCGATCACATTCTGTCCCACCTATTACCTAACGTAGTTCGAACGTCTTGAAGTTTAAGCGCAAATGTCTGATTCGCTTGCAAAAGATAAAAGGGATTATTACGAATTCTGGTGTAAAAGTAAAAATCGGTGGAGCTTTTCATATCGGATGGAATCAGGGCGGTAATAAAATGCTCGATGCTATTAAATGTTAATGTAAAGTACCTTGTAAAATGGTGTTGGTTTGAAGATTTACTATTTTTTATATAGTTTTGATCGCTGATAACAAGTTTGATAAGCATAAGTTGATTATCAAATGGATAATTGTAATTTTGCATTTTTATTCTGTAGTCAGTCGTGGCGCAGGGGCACAATCTTGTGTCCGTAAACCCGATAGATTGTGGGATTACATTTCATTTCCTCGAATGGTAATCGACATTACCACTCGAGGAAATGAAATATTAAACATTTTCATTTGCTCGCACTGGTAACAAGGCAAAGCGCAGCGTTAAGTTCCGCCACGCCAACACGCAATGCCTCGAGAATTTGGCGGAAAATGGAGATCGGAAGTGTCTTAACACTAAGTTCCCAGGTTCCCTCCGACTACCCTGCTATCAAAAAACATTTCTATTTCGCTTTGCTTTTTTTAAATATATATAAAAAAAATCAAAATTAAACTCGAAATTTAATAATTAAAATTGATCCTTACAAAAAAATATATATTATATTGCCACGTCAATAACACCTAAGCTTAAGGCATTTACGAAATACTCGTCAAGCGTTCAGCTATTTAACACCGAATATAACAATATGGCATAGAAATGTAGGGAACGTGAGAGGCATGCCGGATTGTGACGGCGCGGTGTGGCATTTCGATATTGTTAGATTAAGGCTTGAGCTCTGAGACTAATTCACATCGATTTTATAAAAGACATGGTTGCTTCGAAAATAGATAGTAAATGAGTATATGGTTATTCGTAGATTCGTAGGTAGGTATTGGTAGGTTCTCTTCTCATGTGAAGCTTTTTTTTTTGTATTATTAAATGAAATATAAAAAGAGAGAATGAAGTATTCATATTTTCATTTCTTTGTTATGGTAACCAGGCAAAGTGCGGCGTTGAGTTCCGCAGAATGTTAAGAAACTCCGTTCACATTAAGATACTTCTGTTTCCCACTTTTCATTGAAGGCACTTTTCATTATTTATATATATTTTTTTCATTTACAGGAATTTACGTTGGCTCAGTAGAGTGGGGTCCTCTACAGCCACTCGGCAGAATGTCTTACTGCGCTATGTTGTTGCACGCGACCGTGCTGAGGACTTACGGAGGACAGATGAGGAGATCATTTTACGCTACCGATTATACTGCTGTAAGTGTTTTTTTTTATTTTCTTGCTCTAGTAAAAAAAGCGCTGCGTTGAGTTCCGGCACTCGACATATAGCTCCCTGAATTCTCTCTATGTATTTTCTTTATCTAATATCCTATGATTCTCTCAAATGGCATTTCCAAAGTTGTTTTTAATTCAATCCATTCCTATCGGGATTAAACCTTCGTTTGAATAGATCTACAATCAAATCGAAATCAGGCATTCGGAATGCATTTTCAGCGAAAAGTATCAAATCTCATATTGCTTTTGAGAATTGCAGGTAAGAGAGAGAAAAAGAATTTAATTTTTATAAAAGTTTTTTGACACTATTGTGTCAAAAAGTATGCAATTCAGCTGCACGCTATATAACGTATAGACATTCTTTTTGCGGCTTTTCGCCTAACTTCCGAGACATGTCGAGTGCGACAGCGCAACGCTATGTCATGTTACAATATCGCAATGTAATGTCTAGAAAATAAGGCAGAAATTGGAGAACGGACTGTTTTAATGCTCCTTTTCCCTACTTCCCGCTGCCTACCCTGATATATGCAGAATATAACTTGAAGTCGCTTCATGAAAACATACCCGTAAACCTTAAAAAAATCATATTTTTAACCAAAAAAAAATAATTTCAGATAATGCTATTCGCCGGTATAGTATGTACGACATACCTCTGGTCGCTACCCCTTCATCTGTTCGTGGAAGCTCCAGCGTGCCAACTACAGAAGATTTTCTTCGGCCCAAAGAGACAAAGGAAGGAGCTTGAATCTAATAAACCAAGTATTAAACCTGGTCTATCAAATATTTCAGTGTCGACTGTATCGACTCACATATAAGACTTATTATTTTATATTTTGTATTATTTTTTTTTGATAATAAAATTTTATGTACCTGAATTGTATTTTTTTAATTGTGTTACCGATAACATTTTTTTTTAAATATGTCAATAATCATCATAAAATAATATTTAACTAATTTAAGATATGATCTTTACTTTTTATCCTCAAGTAAAAGCTGACATATATAAGGGTAAGAAGCCTTCATTGTATACTTAGACAACTTCCTTTTGTTTTAAATAATTGAAGCCGTCTTGGCGCAGGGGCACAAGTGTGTGGTACAGTCACACACTTGTGTGTAATACGACGGTTGTGGGTTCGGTTTCCACGGGGAATAAAATAGTTATTATTTTTATTTGCTTGCTCTGGTAACGAGGCAAAAGTGTAGTACTACCCAGAATAAGATTTATATAGATTTTATCTTAGCACTAAACCTATAATTTTATCTAGATCAACATCTGCGTATGACTGTACAGGACAGGACAGGACGTTTGTGGGTTTAATTTTCTCTGGGAGCAGTAAATTATATTCATTTCCTCACTCGAGTAACAAGGTAACCACTTTATTTTTTTATTCATAAAAATATATTCTTGTTTAAGTATCATTTAATTTAACAAACAATATTGGGTATTTGTTTCTATTGGGCAAGTTCTACAACCATTATTTGATCAATATCATCGGACTGTAATTACGAATTCGGTCAAATTTATATACAATACTGTTACTATTGTATATAATAGTGTTGATATATAATACTGCTTTGTCACTAGCATTTAACCATCAAATCAAATCAATCAAATCAAATCAGTTTCAAGCTGTATCTCGCAGGGTACACAGCAGGGTAGGCAGAGGAAACCTTGTGTTAACAACACTTCGTTCCCCGCTTTCCGCCGAATTCTGGGGGCATTGCGTGTTGCGTGGCAGAACTCAACGCCGCGCTTTGCCTCAACACCAGACCAAAAGAAATATGAATTTAAATAAAGTGAAACTTGAGTGTTGGTTTAACCCACAACCAGTCGCGTTTACAGTCACATTTTGTGCTTCTGCGCTACGACTCTAATATTATCATTTTGTTTTTTATTTTTAAGTGAAATATTCTACCAATGATATCGTGCCGATCAAAAGAACGACAACCGGTAAAAGTTCTTCTTATTCAGGATTACAGGTAACAATAACGAAAACATCTGGATTTCAGTAATTATGCACATGCGTCATAGAATTTTGTGTCTTTTCGTGAAGATACATCAGAGACCCAGTAACCGACAACGGCAAGATTACGTGCTATCCAATATTGGCGGTATTTATGCTTGCGTCTTGATTCTAAGCAAATAAATATAATCATCCGCTCTAAGTTTTTATTTGTAACTGGAATGAAATTCAATCTTTCTAAAATCTTCTCCACTATCATAATATACACATACTACTTATAACTAATCTTCTGTATCTATAAATCTTTGTAATAATGTAAAACGTCAAAATAATTTCATGAAAAGAGCTTTATGAAAAAAGCGTTATGTCTGCCGCTCTTCCCTCGCCATTGACCATTGCGCTGATTACACCGGCGCGGCGTGGCGTGACCACGGGCCGCGGCAATGGCGGGCAAAAGTATTTTCGTATTTTGAATGTATTATTAGTAGTCAAACCTCTTTGGCTGTACTGAATGTAACTGGCTGGTTTTAATACATTAATGTAACATTTGTGACAAATGTGCCATTCTGAAGATGCAATAATAAAAAAAAATTCTACGCCGTATGACTGTTATATTATGCTTAATCTTACTTGTGACGACATAACTTTAAGTTTTTTCACTTTAATCTTTAATTATTTTTAAGAAGTAACTTAAGGCATTCGTGCTACTGTAAATGAAACAGTTGTGGGTTCGATTCCCACTCGGGGGAATGAAACATTTAATATTTTCATTTCCTCGATCTAGTAAAGAATCAATGAATGAATTAACGAATGTCGTGGAACTTGATTTCTTTATTCGCTCTGTCTGTCTAGCAAGGCATGTGAAGACGTGTGCATGGATATAGCGTGAAGTTAATAAAAATATATCTAGAACACAGTGTCATCTAGGTCTAATTGTTATATAAGCTTGATTGTACAAGATAGTCGTGTGCCCATCTCACACAGAGAAAATCATAAATATTTTTACATTAGACAAAATTAGAAACTAACTCTTCTTCCTATTAGTAGATGAATAGGGAATAAGAACTTAGTGGCAAAGCACTCTGTTCTCCTCTTTCCGCTCTCCAAAATTTAAGCAATGCGTGATGAGTAAAACCTTACTCGCTCTGGTAACAAAAATTGGCGTGGCGTCATTGGGTCCCGCCACTTCACACGTCTCGGAAGCCAAACACGACGGTGTACCATTGTTTTTGTTTCGCGCGGAAAAAGCGCGGGATCTATAAGGATTCTAGCGCGGAACCTTTAAGGATAAGCGGGAACCTATATGTATTCTATTGTTCTCTTTTAAAATAATAAATCGTTAAAAAAAGTTATATATCTGTTATTATTTAAATAATTCAATCATGAGTAAAATATGTATTTAGGAAAAATATCTGTACACAGATAATGAAATTACTGACACTAATAGTATCAATATCCCAGTAAAAATAGATCTTATATAGAGCCACTTAAGAACGAAAATTGAAGGTGTTTATATATTTTCCTTATATGTTTGAATCAAAACATGTAATTCTTGTTTATGTTGCAGCTATAATGAAAAAAAATAATGTTCTTATTTTTTTTTTGCTGACGCTGGCAGAAGATTGAAAACGTGATACATAAGTACCATGTGACATTATAATATTATAATTATAGAGTCATGTGATAAAAATTATATTTATTTAATTCTTTTCAAGTTCAAGTTTTTTTTTAATTCTTAATTTTTTTTTTCATTTTCCTATTATGGCTAAAGAACATTGAGTTGTCCTATTCAATTTTCTCATTTTCTCTTTTTCTTTCGTCTCCATTGTAAATATTTACGAGATATAAGTATCGTTTATCGATATTGAAAATACCATAGGTTATGTTAAGTATATTGATATACCGAATGCAGATGTCGTAGGTAATTAATTAGCATAAACGTATATATATAGGTTAGGTTGGGTTAGTAAATGTTATATGTATACGTATAGTATTAAATGGATATTATACACAAATGTTACTGGAATACATATTGTATAATAATAAATATATAAATGTTTCTGTATGTCTGTTTGTCTGTGTTAGAATTATGAGATTGTTAGGATAATGAAATCTTACTATCTTAAACAATTCTCGGCGTTGATGTTCGCCTAATGTCTGAAGGACATAAAGAATGAAGCAATCTATTACTATGTATCAGTCTATTCAGTAGATAATTATCAGAATTGATAATTATTATATTAAATTAATTTACAAAGGCGATCTGAAGGAAACTGATAGAAGTATAGAAACTACTTCATTTAATATGTAAATTCGCAACCAAATCGAATATTTAATTTAAGTAACAAAGAAAAATTAAATTAGTATAACATTTTAAAGGTACAATATACAAAAACAATATAAAAAAAGAAGTTTTTAAAAAAACCTGTTTTCTCACATTTTGCAGCAACAAGTATATTGATGGTACAAAACAGTTACGAGCGCGTCGTCATCTCGCGAACTCAATAACCTATTATAACCTAAAAATAGTAATAAATGTACTGGAAGAAAAGTTAGAAAATAAAATAGTGTATACAAATGACAATTACGTAGTGATTTCAGACCTTATTCTCTACTCACCGCCTAAAAGTGATGAGAGTGATAAAAGTGATACTCATTTTACTAATAACATGTGAAGTTTATCCTATTAAATTCTTTAAAAGTGTCCGTCCGTTGAAACTGTACGAAGCATATCCTTGTACCGTTGAAGATGTTGTGTCAAAATTTTTTAGTGGCTTAGAAAATGGTTACAATGTAACTATAAAAAGGTCTTTAGACGTCGCCACGGATGTAAGACTGGTTTTTGATTCAGAAGCTGCTGTTTTTTTGGTACTTTGCTATTATATTCTACTTTTATTATAAAAATATATAGCGATAATTTGATAATATAGACTAGTACTAGTAAAATAGACTTCTCCAATTTCTACTCTTTTAGCAGAACTCAACGCCGATCTTTGTTCATTTAGATCCGGGAAAAACCAATGTGTATACAATTCTTAATAAGACACGTCAAAAAATATGGGTCTATACTACGTCATTTTTAAACACAGGAAGAAAATGTTTATTATAAAATATACGCAATTGGGTTTCCCTTAACAATTTTATTTA
The DNA here is from genome assembly GCA_021202915.1 of Heliconius himera. Classification (NCBI taxonomy): domain Eukaryota; kingdom Metazoa; phylum Arthropoda; class Insecta; order Lepidoptera; family Nymphalidae; genus Heliconius; species Heliconius himera. Next base: position 770,829 of record JAJHJA010000279.1, read on the forward strand.
CAGCTTAGTGAATACCGTTATCAATTTATAGTGAGTCAGGTTAAGCAACTTTAACCCCGGTCTAGAGCAAGATGGGTGGGTATTCAGAGCGGAGCGATAGTAGTCTGTGATCACAAATTAGTATATTATAACAAAAAATTACATACTGTGTTAGATAGGTACCGTTGTCTTAGATTAATGAATTAAAACAAAAAAAATCTTTAAAAAAGATTAATAATTTTTTGTTATGATAGAAACCCGTTGCATGTATTTAGAAATTGTAATATAAAATATATATAATAAGTATTAAAAGCGAAAGAATAACACATAATAATATACAAAATAAATGAAATATATTAAGTTGAGTTCCGCCACTCACCACGCACTGTCTCGAGAATTCGACGACGACTCGACGGAAAGTGGGGAACGAAGTTTTATAATTCTTCTTTTGTATTTTCTAAGCCTTGATAATCTGATTATGTTACTATATATATTTAATATTTGAAAACGAAACTAACCGCTGTTATCTCACCAGAACGGAAAAATAAAAATAATTCATTCCTCCAAAAGGAAATCAACCCCAAAACCACAGAATCAACAGTCAGACGCTTATATAGCCAACATTTTTTTAAACTTCAAGCTGTATCCTGCACGTAGCAGAGTATGCTTACTCTGCTAGGGACTACCTGGGAACTTAGCGTTAAGAAACTTTGTAAAACCGCAGAGTGGCATAGAGTATTGACTTGCGGAACTCTACGCCGCCCTTAATATGTGCATTTGAGTATATTATTAGCTATGTTCAAACGAATTTGAATAATTTACATTATTTTCTATAGTAAATTTAAACTTTAGAAAATAATGTAAATTTTTTTGTCAACACAAAAAAAAATATATTTAAAATATTTTTCATGTCTTATTATGGAATCTACACAAACACCAAATTAAAAATTGCTTTTATTATATAAAATAAAAGTGAAACGAGATACGAAACCCTAAAAACAGTAATGCAAGCATAGTTTTCATTTACGTACCTAGAACAGGCCGCCTTTATCGGTAAAATAGCCTTTAATTAAGGTAGTAGGAAAAAATATCTAATATGCGATATTACGTAAAAAATATGCAATCAATATTTCTATACACAGAGTGGAAGCGACTGCGCTCCTTATAGGGGAGCAGGATGAGCTCAGACGTAGGATTATTATTTCAATTTCATGATTTTCATCCATACTGTATTACGACGCAGTTACGAATAGATACCAATAACGTAAACACTTACTACTACAAACATACTACTAAACTTTGCCGATCTACCATTTTTCATTCTCAAAAAACATTCCAGAACGAGAAAGGGATAGTTTTCTATTTTACTCAATTATCTAGTTTCTATAATAAGCCGAAACAACGTTCGACTTTACCGTCAACACGACTACGACTCGATTTCTTGAATGAGGCGTGTGCGATGTTGTCGCTTTGATAGGTTAGTGTCTGTGTGCGTCATTCTTAACAAATGGCGTTTTATTTGATAACGATAATTTTATTATTTAAGTTGTTTGAAAAATAACTCTTTCATTTTTGGCAAAATCTCTTTCGTTTCATTTAAAGTGTTGAAGACAAAAACACTCTGAATATATTTTAAATTTTGTTTTGTTTTGTATTTCAGAATAAAGATGCCAGATTTTCCAGTGTTCAAGACAGTGTGTTTAACATATTTAATATAATCTTGTTGCGTAGCAGTGACAATTTCACATTCACTGTTCGGGGTCAACCGGCTCCATATTCTCCACCTTATTTGACCAGCTTGAAGATAAACGGAGATGAATACTGTAAAAATTCTAATTTGGTAAGTATGACTAGTAAGAGACGCAGAGGGAAACCTCAGTTAACCTTCGAAAACACAGAATCCATAATATTGGAGACATGTCACGTAAAAAGTGTGACGACTTCCTGAAAGGAACGTATAAAGGCATGAAGAGGTTGAAGAGGCAAAAGAGCTGTGCAGTGACCGTAGCGCTTGCAACTCCTACCTCTTCTAACTCTCTGGCTACCCCGCTAGTGATGAAGCGCGTAGCTAAAAAAAATATTATTTGATTAAGTAAATTTTTATAAGCACTTCTCTGCCTTCCGCAAGGGACGACGGTACAATATTATTTACACTTATTTGTACTCATGTCTACGTAGTGTAGAGTCACCCAAAACAACCATAACTAACCATAAACTCCCGTGAAGTGATGACGCAGGGGATGCCTTTACCGCCGTCAGCATGCTGACAAGCAGCCACATAGTGCTTGCAAAGTTTTCAGGGACAGTGTACTCTCTTCCGTACTTACCCATTGTCGCTGTAAAAGCCAGTACGGTTAACAGCATTAACCTTAAATTCGAAAATAAATTAATACCAAAATCAAATGTGAATAAAGATAAGTGTCAAAAAGACGAGAGAAAGACGTTTCAGTAATTAAAAATTCCAGACATATTTCGAAGAGTACGATGTGGGAGTGCAAAAACGGCCGCAAGTACCGGACAGATATTGTGGTAGACGTAAAATATGGCATACCGAGTTAATAGTTAACGGACAAGTGACGAAACCGGGAAACTGGCCGTGGCACACCGCTATATATAGATATGAGAAAGCGGGGTTAAGATACGTATGTGGTGGCACGTTGATTAACAAATATTTTGTGTTGACTGGTAAGTGTAAAAAAATAAATCTTGTCTCATGGAAATACTGAGCAGAGTAGTATTTTGCATTGACTGGCGGAATTCAATACACAAAAAGACAGTCTGTTCCCCGTTAAGACACTTCCGCTGCCCACTTTCCGCCTATTCTGTTGAGTAGTGGAACTTAACGCCGCGCTTTGCATCGTTACCAGAGCGATTAAATGAAAATATTAAACATATCATTCCCTCGAGTGGAAATCGAAAACAACCGTCACGTTTACAGTCACACACTTGCCCCCGCGGCTACAATATGGCCTCTAAGCACTAAGGAATTGAGAGATGACCTTACAAAATTAGGGAATTAAAAGTTAATTTGAATATAATAATTAATCCCCACTTCCCCTCACACCCCAATTCCCACGAGTAAAATCGAATTCACACTCGTCGTGTTTCTGTCAAACACTATTCCACTATGAATAAAGTGACTCTCTAAATGTAAGTTGAGTCTATTTTCTCCGAAATGTGTGAAACAAGATTTATTTATGGAAAACGCATATATACTCTGTACATGCGTTTTCCACAAATAAATTCTTCCTTTAAAAATTGTACACCAAAACGCTAGCAATATTACAAATTCAATTCAGTGTGCCACATGGTCTCTACATTTTGCGAGTTTCAGTTCCAAAATTAGAATTTCTATACATTGTTTTATTTTTTAAATTTAAAATATTTACATATGGTGCAGTGGAACAGTATTTGACTGTAAAACGCGATAATTGTGAGTTCAATCGTGGCTAAAAAAGGCATTTTTTTTATCAGCTAACTTAAAAGGTAAGCCGAGGGAACCTGGGAGCCGTGTACTTAGTGTTAAGACACTCTATTTCTATTATTACACTTCCGTTTCCCATTTTTCACCAACTACTGGAGCCTTTGAATGTTGAGTGGTACTCAATTCTTCAAAATGTAACATGTACAATGATCTACATTACATTTAGATAGCGAATGGCGACTCAATAAGACTCAATTACTCAATAATCTCTAATATTTCTAGTGCCAAATATGGATAGTAAAATCGCTTACAAGTTATTTCTATAGTTATGGGGTATAGAAATTTATCCAATTCACTAAAACAATATCTTAAAAAATAGGCAGAAAATTGAGAACGTTGTCTTAAAACTGAGTAGATCCTGCTATATGCGAAAAATATTTAAAATTAATCACACAAAACTTTAATCACTTAAAAACATATACTCGTATACATAAATATATCTATTGTGTTCTTATTATCCTGATCTTTCTGGTGAGGTCATTAGTATCATACTTTGAAAATAATATATTGATCTAGATATTTTTACAAATATCCAAGATAAATCAAATAAGAAATAGATATGTAGATAGATATATATGATTGATTTATTGACTGATTCACATATAGATAAGATCGTTTGATACACAAATACAATATGAAATTTGGTAAACATTTGTTATTGTGTGTTGTTTTCTTCCTCCAGCCGCCCATTGCACAACGACCAGCGGAATACCAGTACATCCAGACGTTTTGGGAGTCATTTTGGGAAAATACAATTTATATGGCAGTGATATATCTTTACAAGAAAGACAGGTAATATATACAGGGTGTTTTTTGGATAGATAGACAAACAGATAAAGGCGTTTCTGAGATATTTGCCATTTAAAAATATCTTTATAGGAATATTTTTTTGCGCTTTGCCTCGTTACCAAAGTAAGGAAAATGAAAATATTAAATAATTCGTTTCCCCGAGTAGGAATCGAAAACACAACTCTGATTAACTTGCAATCATTATTAGTATAGGTTTTGTATATTAGTTTTAAATAACATGTGCAATATCCTACAGGTTAAATATAATCATTCCCCCAAGTGTGGGTCGAACTCACAACCGTCGTGTCTACTATCTAAAATTATTATTTTAATTATTAATTTATAAATGATTATTTTGTCTAAATTCTTACATAATCACAGTTTAGATTTTTATCAGACCTTATATATTATTTCAAGGTATTGGAGGTAATAGTTCACGATGAATTTACAGCGAAGAAGCTCCAGAATGACATATCGTTGCTGAAATTAAGGACAGAAGTAACGTTCAATAATTATGTGCAACCGGCTTGCTTATGGTACGACGAAGTCTTCTTTAGATTACCGAAACCAGAAATTTTTGGAACGGTATGTATAATCTAAATATATGTATATAAAAGTTTTCCGCAACTGAATGACTGATAAACAAGGCACAAAAAAAAGTACTGGACTGAGAAAGATGCAATTTGGCAAGCAGTTAGTGTAGCGGAGCACAAGACCAGGATCTTTCGAAAGGAGAATGAAAGGGAAATACATTCTTGGGCCCAAAATGTAAAGAGATAAAAATTGTTCCCTTTTTGAAAATTCTGATAATTTTGACAATCTGAGAGCTGAGTTTTTAGAGATTTGGTAAAAGTGAGGCTATTGCACAATTCACACAGCGATCCATGTCCATAGCGTGGCGCTCGTTATATCCAACAGATTTCGGTGTATCCGGGGAAACAAGGGTTGTAGCTTTCTACAAATTAATGATTGTAGCCTTTGCTACAATCATTAAAAATCATAAGACAAGATGTCAATATTAATCAGCTGTCATCTGTCTTTTAAAATACAGTTGTTTTTAATCGATTCAAATGGTTTTTTTTTTGTTTTTAAAGTAATTAATTGACATTTTCTTTATTCATACTGTAATTATAAGCACTAATAAATACGTTAAAATAACTTACATTTAATTAAAATGAACACATTATTTATTTTCGTAGAACTGTAATGGATTATTTCTACCGATTAAGGATCTAAAACTATTCTCTGCCTTCAGATTGTCAATCGAATAGATTTTTGGTATTCTAAGATTGAAAAAGATGACTAGTTTTTAGGGTTCCCTACTTTTTAAGGAAAAAAGTAAACCTTAAGATCACTTTGTTGTCCGTCTGTGTGTCCGTCTGTCTGTCATTTATCCCAGGAACGCTAATTATTTTTTGTATAATATATTAACTTTTTTATTATTTAATTTAATACATTAACATAACAAAAAAGTATGGTCGTTGTTTATACCGCGTATTTCAACACTACAAAGAGAATCAAAATTAATTGGGTACAATTACAAAATTTAATATTAATGCCGCTAGTTCAAGTGAGGCATAAGATGAAGGGGTTCTGACTACGCTAAGCTTACATTTCAGAAAAAGCTCGAGATCTCCAATTTTTGTACGGAACCCTCGGTGGGTGAGCCCGACTCACGCTTGTCCGGTTTTTTAGACTATATATCAACTGATTACATTTAGGCCCACGTTTTTCCTTCTCCATTCTGCTAAAACATTAAAAAAAAGATTTTTTAAATGATGTCTCCAACTAACTCCACACAAACTAAGTCGCAAGTGACGATTATTATACGTATAAAAATATAACAAGTCAATTCGAGCCCCACTTTGAAGTAAATATAATAATCCTCAAAATTTCAGCTTTGATAAAATGATATGGGTCTGGGGGCCCTGGGATCTCACTCTTATAAGCTTTATCGTATAATATGTTTTTAAAAAAATTGTCATTTAATCGATGACCCTTTATAAAAGAAAGGGCAGTGATAGATTCCACCAATCAACACGCAATATCTGAAAATTGAACAGAAAATGGACAATGGACTGTCGTAACACTAATTTCTTTCTGCTGCCACTCTTACCTCTGCTACCCTGCTAAAAAATATATTTTTCGTTCTTTTTCCAGGTAGTTGGCTGGGGATATGACAGCTCAGATTCACTATCGTCAACGCTCCACGAAGCTTCAATGCCTCAAATAGACGATTTGCAATGTATATACACCAATCCACTTTTCTACTCCAATTTCATTCGGGATGGCAAGAAGTTCTGTGCAGGATATCTGAATAGTGAGGAACTTATTATAGAATTTCAAATAAATGTTGTAGATTTGATTCTTACTCGAGAAAATGATATATTTAATATTTTCATTTCCTCGTTCTGGTAAAGAAGCAAAGCGTGGTGTCGAGTTCCACCACTCAGATTTCTAGGTTCTCTATGTCTATCCTGCTATGTTCGGTATACAGCGTGAAGCTAAAAAAAGGCTTCGCATGTTTTTCCGTTATGACAGGGAAGCCAAAGGCAACCTAAAATTCAGAGTCTGATTTTCATGATATTGCCTGTCAAGTAGCGGAAGTAAACGCTGTGCTTTATCCAGATTTTACTATAGGTACCAGACGCCTCTGGTATAGCAAAATGTTGATAAAGCTATAAAGGATATGAAAAACAAACACTACTACAACAGTACTATTCATTTCACGAGTGAGGATCAAACTCACAGCTATCGTGTTTAGAGTCAGACAACGACGACCTTTTTCTCGTGATAAAAAAGTTCCCATTGTCTGCTATAATAAAATACCTAATTATATTTTCTATTTCCAGAAACATCTGCCTGTAACGGTGACAGTGGAGGTGGCTTCATGGTGTTCATACCAGATCTGATTAATCCAAATTCAACCCATTCAATAGGAGCTTGGTACGTCAAAGGCATAGTGTCTGTCAGTTTGTCAAGAACTGACGTGGCTATATGCGACCCGAATTCCTACGCCGTGTTCACAGATGTATCCAAATATTTAAAATGGATCAAAGATTACATTACTTAGGACCCTTTTCTGAAAAAAAATGTGATATTTATTTGTTTTACTTCAACCAGGAACAAACTTGCCACCTTGATCAGTTCAGATCACTCTGTCGAGGATCAGACAAGTGTCATAAATAGTATATACCTTAGAGAAATTTTACATTAATAAAAGCTTAGTATTTTTTTTTTTTGTTTTTTATTAATTTATTTTAATATTATTTTGCATTAAGCATTTACAGGGTGGTCAGCGCTCCTTTTACGGGAACAGCATATAGGGTAAAATATTTTAAACCCATACCTAAAGAAATGAATCAAGATACCTCAACAGTTTAGTCGTAGAATTTTTACATTAATTCACGATGTTTATCCATACCTGTATTTCGTGTGACGCAGTTACGCATATCTATGCGTAAGTTAGTATCTACCAATAATGTAAACACCTACTACTACAAAAATACTATTAAAGGCTAAACAACTTTGAACTTTGCCGCCAATACCTACGACTCGATTTCGGAATGAGGTGTATGCGGCGGTTTCCTTTGATAGGTTTATGTCAGCGTGCGTCGTTCTTGAAAGTTGACGTTTTACTTTACAACAATAATTTTATTATTTATTTATTTTGAAAAAATCAGTTTTTTATTTTTAGGAAAAAAAATATTAATTGTATTTTTTTATAAAATTGTTTAGTGTTTTTACTTTGTTATATTTTTTTAAGGTACAATAAAGTATATTATTATTATTATTACATAAGGCTATGTGGGACTACGTGGCGCAATGGGGCCGTCGTCGTCTCATCGTCTAACCGTATAAATTGTTTAATCTTTTCATTTTCTTGCTCTGGAGGCAAGGCAAAGCTCATATATTAATTTTGCTTTGCTTTGTTTTGAAGCTTTGAGTTGTTGTTGAGTTCGCGTTGAGTAACACGGAACATCTCGAAAATCGGGTAAGAAGTGGGGAACGCAGTGTCTTAACACTCAATTTTTTGATGATACTAACTAACTAACATGATACTAATATATAAATCAGAAACATATATTAATTGAGCCGCTTGAACTATATGAATATTTATTAAGTATATTTAAGAAATTATTTTTAGTTTTTAATAAGATTAGTAAGAAAATAAAAGCCTAAATAATCAAAATAGACAAACACTTTGAAAGAACGCTTGAGTTATTAAAATGAACAGGTAAATAATAAACCAACCAATTTTGGGCGACCTTATTTTAAAACAACTAAATGTATTGTTGCTTACCGACGGTGGTATTACCTAATCAGACAATATCAAATAGAAAGGTATTTAATATATTAATATATATCGAGAAGATTACAAATATGAGGAAGAAAAAGGAGCCTATGTTCATTCCAAGGCCCTTAAGTGTCTATATGAATACTTATTTAGAAAGCGTATAAAAATTTGAACGCAGCGGGACTCGAACCCGCGCCTCCTGGAAACCGACCAGTTATTACCAGTAGTATTTTTCTTTCCTAAGTGTGGAATAATACTTTAAAAATGTTTAAAAATGTCTCTATATGAAATTACATCACAATCGGATCAGCGGTTTGGTCGTGATCGCGTCACAGACCGACAGAGTTACCTTGGAATTTGATATATAAAAAGTAAATATGGATACATACACATACATATATGTAGGAACGTAACGTAACTCCTATACCGCGACCTAAACTAGTGATAAAGCGTGGGACATAAAACTCCCGTGAAATGACTGCTCTGTCAGTACCAAGCACGCAATTTATCCTGACCAAGGATATTTTAAAAGTAATATGAGTCTATTTTATTCGTGTTCATGGCTTTACTTTACTTGTGTAGGTATTATAGGTTATTTTGATGTTTATGTTGACGCATATAACTTTATCTTTATATAAAAAATTATGTCCACCTTGTAGGTGGAAATATTTTTTTTTATATTTGAAGATTTTTTAGGTTTACTCTGTGTCCCGCACATAGCAGAGGCAACCTGGAAACCTAGTTTTAAGACACTCCGTTCCCTTTAATTATTTTTTAAACTTACCGCCGAATTCATTGCGCATTGCGTTTTGAGTGGAATTCAACGTCGCACTTTACCAAAGAAAGGAAATTTCCTCGAGTGGGAATCGAATCCACAATCTGTCGCGTTCACGTACGCTTGTGTCCCTGCGCAACGACCGCCTAGAATAGTTTCGATGCACAAATTTTGATATTAGGTTCTGCTATAATGAAATATTTGATATTTTCATTTCCTCACTCTGGTAATGAAGCAAAGCGCAATGTTGAGTTCCGCCATTCAACTCACATTGCCAGAATTTGGAGAACCGAAGTATCTTAATAGAAGCAGAGTGCCTTGACACTAGGTTCCCAGGTTCCTTCTACCTATCCTGCTTCATGCGGGATGTAAACATTAAAAAGCCACAACGGGACAGAGTTTAATTGTGGGTTCGATTCCCTTTCGATTTCCCCTCCCTTATAAGTATAAAATAAATAATAGAGCAATAATGAAAGTTATAAAAAACTAAAAATGTCCAATTAAAAAAACAAAACAAATTTATATATACAAAATAACACTACAGACTGTTCCATATAGGAGGTATACGTATAAATTTTAAAATATAGTTCAAAGTTCAGTTAATGATGTAGCATTAATATTCAAAGGGCATCCTATAATCATTATCCTTTTGGTCTTGAGTCCTGCTGTAATAGTTTGGATAAGGAACCCCATTTCATTCTACATATTATGACCATCACGGATTATGTGACCAAAAAACTAAAACAGAAAAAATATATATATATCTAAAAATATATATATTTGACTGGCGGGCGCAGCGGCACGAGGTGTGACTGCAAAATCGACTGGTTGTGGGTTCGATCCCCACTCGAGGAGATGAAATATTTACTTAAATTTATATTTCCATTTCTTCGCTCTGGTGTCGAGGTTAAGCGCGGCGTTGAGTTCTACCCCTCAACACGCAATGCCTCCAGAATTCGGCAGAAAGTGGGGAACAGAGTGTCTTAACACTAAGTTCCCTCTGTCTACCCTGCTGTGTGCGGGATACAGCGTGAAGCTGATTTTTTTTTTATATATATTTGACTAGCGACCTGAACGCAACTTCTACGCTATAACTAAATTATACAAAATATTTACATAAATTGTAGCCTATGTTACTATGTATAATTCTGATGTTAAGCTTTTACTGCAAATATTTATCTAAATCAGTTCAGTCGTTTTTACGGCAAAGAGTAGAGTTGCTTACAAGCAGTTGCGGTGTGAAATAACGTCTGACTGTAAATGGTGCTGATTATGTTTAAATTTAATTTCTCTACTATGTCAGACAAGTGCGGCCTTAGATTCTGCCACTCTGCCACACAATGTGGAATGGAGTGTCTTAACGTTAGTTTCCCTCACCAACTAGTCTATATAGGTATAGTATACAGTGTGAACCTAAAGGAGTACAATAAATAGTAAATTATTCATCGATATTTACAAAATCCATCTCGGCAACAAGACAAGCAACCATTTTGATAGTCAAACATAACCTACATTCATTCTTAAATAAAAGTAAAGTAAGAAAATTTCAGAAACGAAGACAAGAAAATCGTACGGAAACCATTATTTATCGAATCAAGCTACCTCTACCTTTTGATCGCGAGATATTCAAGTTCGTATACAAATATACTGATTTGGGAAAGAGACCGAATTTAAAATATACGAGTATATCGTATCTGAAAATTGATCGGGGCCAATGCGAGCGATTGCTTGAGTATTTGGACTTGAAGTAATCATAGAAAATAATAGTAGAATAATATTGTTGTAAGATTTCTGCTTTAGAATTTAATACGACAACAAAGTATTGTTTACTAAATTACGTTTTCACTAACTTTTACATGCGGCTTTGCCTGCATGGTCTAATGGACAAAACTATGAGTTTTCTATGTCACATAATACATTCTAAGTACTGGAGGTCCGAATCTTTTTTTCCTGGCGTCAAAGTTAGCTTTGAAAAAAGTTTTTTTTTATTCAAGCCAAGTTCTTGAGATTAGTATGTTTAGTCAACAAACTTTCCATGATGTTATTTTATAGTAAGTGAAAGTGAAGTTATTTATATAACCAATTTTAAATGAATTAAATTTAAAATCCTGCCACCAACTTGACAGGTCCCAACATTTCTAGTGATGAGCCTACAAGAAATCTATGAAACGATTATTATTAAATACCTTACTAAACAAATTCAAAAGTAAGGAAATGAAAAATAAAATCATTCCTCCGAGTGGGGATAGAATCCAAAACTATTGCGTTCACAGTCAGATGCTGCTACTGTGTCACGATAGCCTCTACATACCAATAGCTCTGATGCTATAAATTATTTATTATTAAGTTTTTGCCGCCAAAAATAATAAAAAAAAAACTTTATTACTTTTATTAATATCGTAGCTGCAGCTTTGACAAATAAATACTTTCAGTCGGCTTATATTGGAATATCTGGGTTCAAAGTGAATAGATCTTTTTGTCACTTTTTGGAAATTTGTTTGTGTTAACATTTTTTCGTGTTTTAGATTTTAGATATTTTCCGTGTTTTTTATTACGAAGCTGCGGGTTCGATTTCTAGTAAGTGGAAGGATTATATTAACAAGGTTTTATTTTGGTCCCCTTTTATTTCTTCTTTATATTTACGATCTGTCTTTTTATGTGAAAGACCTTCAGGGTTCCTAGTAATTTGATATTGCAGTAAGTTTGTTGTAAGCATTAGCTTCCATCAAATTAATTTATCGACATCGACTTAAAATTATAAAATATTTCTTTAATTATTTTTGTTTAACAAAAACAAAGTACGTTTAACTTTCTGGTAAGTAAATTAATTTTTTACTTTTTAGTTTATTATTTGAAGTCGGGTTCTTTTTGTAAAAAAATATTTACTTTAATAATACATAAAAAATCATTAAATTAATGAAATAAATATAACACACACTACCTCCGCATATGTTAAGCAATATACACTTTTACATAAAATGACAAACACGTTGAAAGTGAAAATGGCAACGAGGTTTTGTTCGCGTCAATTTGTTCTCTAGTATCACTTAATACACCTATACATCTCGAGAGCCTTACAAAACCTTTACTTAGAAAAGATAAATCTAGTGTAAAATAAATACTTCCGGGTCAATGAACTGAAAAAATACTTTATCTTCAAGTATGAAAGCAGTTTGCTCACTGACTTCCCATTAACCACTAGTTGTCGTATTGAAGTCTATCGTCAACTAAACTATCTACATTTATAAGGATTTTTTCATATATTTTTTTACTTTTTTGGAAAAGTTAGTTAACCAATATTCTACAAGACTTTATCCCAATTTTTTACAGCCTCACGTTTTTTCCTGAATAGGCCAACCAAGTATTAAGACACTGAGACACCACCAAATTTTTGAGACATTGCTTGTAGACTGGCGGAATACTACGTCGCGCTTTGTTTATCAGAGCAGGGTAAAGCAAATATTTTAAATATAATCAATTCCCGAGTGGGGACCGAACCCACAACAATCGCGACATACACACGATAACCTCTTTTATTTTATATACCATAATATTTTTTACATTATTGTGGCTGTCGTATCGTAGCAGCAAAGCTTCTAACTGTAAAAGGTTGTTGGTTCGATTTCCACTGGGGAGAATGAATTATTTTTCTTTCCTCGCTCTGATAATAAAACAAAGACCGACGTTGAGCCAGTCAACACACAATATCTCGAAAATTGGGAGAAAAATGGAAAACGGAGTGCTGTAACTCTTAGTTTCCTCTACCTCTAAAAAATACCGATCTTAACAAATCTACCAATTCCATAAAACATATTATAATGAGAAAAATTGCAATCTAGTTCTGAACTCCGTCTACACGTTCGAAATGACGTCACGTAGGACATAAGGCCTAAACTTAAGGCCAATAATCCTCTATTTTGACCCTACAGAATTTAAGAGTCCAAGAAATTCCCTTCATATGAACGTGCCAAGAATCCGTTTGGGTAATGTAGTTGGTTATATTAAATACCTTCGTTTTTCTATACTGGCCTTAATAAATTATCGTATAGGTTGTGTGTATGCTTTTATTTTTCATATTTTCGCACAATATGCAGTTATAAGCTGGGCAGAGAGTTAGAACCGAAAACTTAATATCAAGACACTCCGCTTTGTATATGATACAATCAAAAATATATTATGTTCTTCTTTTAACCGATTTTAAAAAAAGAAGTGTTTATATTGCGAATCTTTTTTTTATGTATGTTCAGCGATCATTCGAAGACGCCTGAACCGATTTGGATAATTATGTTTTGATTGAAAGGGTCTACCACAAAGGTGGTGAGGTCCTGAAGAAATCGAAGGAACTCTTTAAATTTTATAGGCACACTTACAAGAATTTGAGTATTTTTTGTAAAGACTCGTGTGCTTGCTTTCGGAAATCACAATTTGATGACATGGAACGGCTGATGAATATTATAGATGACCTAAGTAGTTGTACTACTACTTCTTTTACTGTAATAGTTACAAGGAAAAACATTGTTAAAATTTTTCGCCAGAAATGAGATTTCTTAATCGTTGCATTTCTTTTTAACTAGCTTCAAAAACAAATATGCTTATTTTCAACCGACCGGATTTGAAATCGCGCCTCTTTCGCGAATTCAAATCCTGTTACGTTCAAATTTTTATACGTTTTCTAAAAAAGTACAACTCAGTCTACTTTCACAAACGTTAACTTTTCGTTACATTATGCCAAAACCGGTCATCCATCCTTGCACAAGCTAAAGCTAAAGTTGCTTAACTTCATTCAGAACTCAGGTAAAACTGAAAATCAATAGTTAAAGTTACATCTAAATCCCACAACTCTCCAGTGGCAAATATAGTGATCAATATAGAATAATATTTGCATTGCAAATAATAGATGCGAATACATATATGTATAATTCCTGTATTCAAAGGTCAATGTACTACATACATGATGTTCAAAAATACTATTATAATATATTTTTTGTTTTTATTTTGTCATTTCGCTATAAGGGTTAGAGGTCTGATTCTGGATGCTTTTTTGATATTTATATGCTTGTCTTATAAGCATATATAATAATAAAAAAAATACATATTTACTTTCCATTTTTGTTTTATTATTATATATTTAATATTATTAAATTGATATGGGTACACAATTAAATAAAAAAAAATATTAGACAATGTTATCAGGATAATAAAATAAAACTTTCAAAGCTTATCTCATTTAATTTCATTTTATTGACCAAACTTGGAAATTAATAAAAACTGCTAGTGTCTCTATAATTAATAAAACTAATAATATAATTAATATAATTAATAAAAATAATGGAGAATAAAGAATTTGAGGCCGTCGTGGCGCAAGGACACAAACATGTGACTACAAGGGTGACGTTTATGAGTTCACTTCTCATGAGGAAGTGAACTCATAAACGTCATAAAAGTGGCGAATGGAAATGACTTAATAAAAAACGGAGTGTTTTAACATTAGGTTCCCTATGGTTACCCTGCTAGGCGAGATACAGTGTGATACTGACACTATGATCTTACGAATAATGCATTTTATTCGTAACAATAAAAAAACACGCTGTATATGCATTAGAATGAACGTCAATCCACAGAGTTCTATAACATAATCGGATTTAACAACCGTGTACGCTCGCTAAGCTTCCAACTAATTCCTTACATCCGAAATAATATTTCATACGAGTATATGGGAAAAATTCTGTGTGTGTATGGTCATCCATCAATACCTTTAACATATTTTGAAAGCCAAATGTTAATGAAATAACTTTTAAATAAGATTTTACTGTATATTTTTTAATGAAGTTTATTGTTTTAATGTTTTACTGTACATCAGATATTACCAAATCAAAGGAAAATATATTGTCAAGGCGCGCCGTTCTCCACTTTCAGCAGCATTTTGTGTTAGCAGAGCGGGAAAATAAAAATTACTCATACCCCCAAAATGAGATCAAATCCATAACCTTCAGGTTTACAGTCAAGAGCTGCCTGATTGGGCCGTGATGCCTCTTCAGCTCTTTCTGGCCTGGCTAGACTAGAAATTCTACTGGAATACCTTGCATTTGGAATACCTAGTAACAAAACCAATAGTTTTAGCTATAATATAACTAATCATTACTTAATTGTGATAATGTTTATTAATATATATAATACTTACTTGTATTTATAAAGAGATTCTTGTGATGAATGATACAGTCCTCTCACTTCCGGCTTGGCCTTAAGATCTCGTGGAAATTGAATTAAATTAAATTTATTCTATTTGTTTTGTATTTCACAATTGAGGTAAGTTAAACTTTTCAATGCGCGGCGTTGAATTCCGAAACTCAAAACGCAATGCCTCAAGAATTCAGCGGAAAGTGGGAAACGAAAGTGTCTTAATCAAGTCAACGAAATGTTTTAACACTTGGTTCCCAGGTACAAAAAGGAAAAAAAAACACATTATTAATATGTAGCAGGTATATCTATCATAAACATATGCTTATAATATACAATATCGATACTATATATAACTACGGGATGCAAACGAAAGGTGCTTTATAGTGAAAGGAAAGAATGGAAAACCATACAAATTCTAAATTCAAATTATTGTTTATCTGTATAATCTACAAAATATCGAGGACAAATTGTAAAAGACTATCTTTCGGCATCGGATTCGTACCCTTGGTCAAATGCAAATAAGGTTTTGTTGCAGCTGGTTTAATTTTGATTTTATATAGTAGTAGTTCCCGAGATCTGCGCGTTCATCCGAACAAACTCTTCAGTATTAGTATAGATCTCTTTACAGTATTAGTATAGATTTCTTTAAAGGCAGCAGTTGAAAAAATCGTATAAAATACTTTGCTATTTAGCTTAATGAACTGGCAAATATCTTTCAACTTAAAGAGCCAAATCGTGTTAAAATTTTATAGAATCGTTACAAAATATTTTTCGCTTTAATGGAAATATGATGACAAAATTATAATTTATTATGAAAGTGTGATTTTTACTTGATTTTTTCCATATTTTTATTCTTTAGGGTAGTGTAAGTAGAGGGAGCCTAGTGCCTAGACACTCTGATTTCAGAGTTACGACTAGTAATTTGGCTTATCAGAACATAATAAATTAATATAATCATTCTACGGAACGGTAATCGAAACTACAACCATAATAATCAGATACAGTCCCACTACTCTATCTAAGCTTTTTGTCTTCATATATTATGAAGGAAAAAAACTTAGAATCTAATGCAATTAACTACTAATTTAAACTAAGAAACTTGTGTATCTGTGTGTGGCTTGCAGAGTGATGGAGCGTGTTTAATTAAATATAGTTGGTCGACTCAAGTTTGCCCTACTACACTTTGAGACATGCGAGTAAATGTCTGATGCAATTTTGTAGCACTTTCAATGTACTTGTGTTTTACTTTGAATCGTTTTTTTCTGTGAGCACAACCTTTTTATGTAGAAACATGTACTTATATAATAAAAATATTTTATGTAAGTGCATTCTTCTGCATAAAAATGTTTAATACATTTTAATAGTTCTTTTTTGGAAAAGTGCTATATGAATCCAACACGTGGTACGACAACCATCTTCTGTAGCTATCGAATGAAATATAATGTAACTAAGAATCAAAATCAAAACATTCTTTATTCGATTAGATAATTACAGGCACTAAGAATCGTAAACTCACATGAAAATGTTAGTAGTGTCAGTCCTACAAGACTAATTAGAATGAGGAGTAGGTACGAGTAACTTATTATTAATAAGTATACAGGATGGAAGAGGCAGCGCTCCTTTTACGGAAACAGCACATAGGGCAAAATATTTCAATACCCATACCTAAAGAAATTAATCAAGATGCCATGACAGTTTGGACGTAGGACTTTTTTTTCATTTCACGGTTTTTATGCATACCTGTATTTCGTGTGACGCGGTTACGCATATCTATGCGTAAGTACCAATAATGTAAACACCTACTACTACAAAAATACTAATAAAGGTTAAACAACTTTGAACTTTGCCGCCAATACCTACGACTCGATTTCGGAATGAGGCGTATGCGGCGGTTTCCCTTTGATAGGTATATGTGTGCGTGCGTCGTCCTTACAAATGGCGTTTTATTTTAAAACGAAAATTTTATTATTTATTTTGTTTGAAAAAATCACTTTTTCATTTTTGGGAAAAAAAAATTGTAATAGGCTTTTATGGAGTAGTTAAAACTATGGTTTCATTTAAAGTGGTGCTAGCACTTCCACTCTGTATATAGAGATATGAATATTAAAAATTAATATACAAATACATCATAACTTGTCTGCTAACGCGTTAGTTGTCGATTCGATCATGTGGAGAGGAGTTAATGTTTTCATTTCTCCGCTATAGTATGGCAAACTTCGGCGTTGAATTCCGACCCTCGAGTCAATCTATGTCTCGGATTCAGGTGAAAAGCGGAGAGCACCTGGTATATGCGGAATATAGCGTGCAGATAAATTAACATTATATGCTTATAATTTTAATTTTATGAACAGGTTAAGACCGTCGTGGCGCAAAGGTATGAGTGTGAGACTGTAAATGACGATTTTGGGTTCACTTTTTACTCAGGTGAATGGAATATTTAATATTTTCATATCTTCGCTCTGGTGATGACGCAAGGTAGTTAAACATATCAATCAATCAATACACAATGCCTCCAAATTTCAGTTGAAATTGGGAACGGAAGTGTCTTAATAAGAACGAAGTATCTTAACACTAGGTTCCCACCTCTAGGACCTAGGACCCCCTGCCACCCTGTTATATGAGGCATACAGCGTGATGTAGAAAAAAAATAACAGGTCAATTTCATACAAAAAAAAATTGTAACTGTAAAAATTCTATCGTTGAAAGAAAAACATATGTCTGTATTAGAAGGAACAAACGAAGGAGTCTTGCTCTTGGGATTACGAAATCAGAAACGGATGCTACATTATGCATGTAGATGTTTGAAATGCTCCTTTCAGACTTACTTATTCTGAAAATTTTAGATTTTTCTACATATATTTTTTAATTTTTATTAATTTTCAATATAGATATTAAGGAATTTTATGTTTAATGGTGGAACTATAGAGCTTAGCCTACCTAGATCACATTTTTTTGTAATCTTTTTTTTTTGTAAAAATAAAAATAATTTATTCCTTTGAATGAGAAATGAAACTAAAAACGATGTTTGCACTCAGGCACTGCGCTACTGTGCCGAAACAGCTTCTAGAAATTTGCTCCCCTGATTAGTTTGCAAAAAATATGACATTGAATTTTGCTACCTTAAATAAATTCCACTTTGCCATTTTAAATATTTAGTAGGAAAAATTATATATTGGAATCAAACAAAAATTCATATCCATCTTCAAAACATATATTGTAAATATTCTAACCAGCCAGAATAAGGATCCAGCGGTTTCATCACAAGTGGAGTCTTAATATTTAACGTGTAAGCACAGTTTAAACATATGTTATTTGTATTGAACATTGCTGTTTATTTGTTGTTTAAATAGGTTAATAAAATCGAAGGCATACGGACTTTCTCATATTTATGAGGTTTTGATATGTGTTTGAGTAAACGCGACAGGTGGGTTAGATTCCCACTCGAGGAATTGAAATCTATATATATAAAAGGACTTGTGCTGACTGACTGAGGTAAGACGCACGCAGAGCCGTAACCGCTGATGGTAGAAACGTGAAATTTGGGCAGATGTTTATTTTCATATTCTGGACATCCACTAAGAAGGGAATTTGAAAAATTTGAACTCTAAAGGGATGAAATAGGGGTTGAAAGTTTGTACGGAATTTTTCGGTTCGGAATTTTTCGGTTTTTTTTAATCTGTACCGATTTTTATAAAATTTGAAATTCAGACTCTTAAAAAAATTTCATTGAACACCTGTTTCATGGTTTTTAAGAATTCACCCCCTAAGGGTTCAAATAAGGGGTTGAAAGTTTATATGGAAAAATCTTTAAATTGCCACCGATTTTTATAAAAATTTAAATTCAGACTGTTAAAAATATTTTATTGACCACATGTTTCGTGGTTGTTTTAGAATTCACTCCTAATAAGCGGGCGAAGCCGCGCGCGCCCTCTAGTATTTAATATTTTTATTTCCTCGATCTGGTATCGAGGTAAAACACGGCGTTGCGTTCTGCCATTTGACAATGCCAGAATTCAGCGGTAAGTATCTTAATGGTAACGGATTATTTTAACACTAGGTTTCCAGGTTTCCTCTGCCTATGATGTGTGAGAAGGTAAATAAAATATAGAAATGTTCCATTCACTATTTTGGCCATATATTTTTTATTCGAGAATATACTTCAGAAGACAGAAAGTTTAAATTTGGCACGTAGGTAGGTTAGGGAATGTAGTGGAACACAAAAAGAATATAGAACTTTACGAAATCTCCATGAAACGGAAAAAATATATATTCCACGCAGCAGTTAAGAGCTATGACTAGTTTTTATATATAAAATAAAATTTTTGTGAAATCTTGAGCCATCTTATTGCAGTATATCGCATACGTCGTTATCGGACATGAATTTCTTCCTACAATGCAATGTAAGTAGCACTTTGTCAGCCTTATTGAATAGATCTTAGAGTTGGATGGAAAACAAAGATATAGTTAAATCTGGATTGAATAACCTTTATAGTCAAATCAGCTTCACGCTGTATCCCGTACACAGCAGGGTAGGCAGAGGGACCTAGTGTTAAGACACTCCGTCCCCCACTTTCTGCCCACTTCTGGAGGCATTGCGTGTTGAGTGGCAGAACTCAAAGCCGCGCTTAACCTGACACCAGAGCGAAGAAATGGAAATATAAATTTAAGCAAATATTTCATCTCCTCAAGTGGGGATCGAACCCACAACCAGTCGGTTTTACAGTCACACCTCGTGCCGCTGCGCCACGACAGGCCTCTATATAGTATATGTACATATTAATATATGTTAATGCATGTTTTATATTTCAATTATTTTTATTGCCTGCACCATTTTGGAAAAATAGCTCCGGCTCCAGGGGGAACCTGGAACTAGTGTTAAGTTAAGCTAAGCGCTTTCAGCCGAAATCTAAAGGCAAGGCGTGTTGACTGGCGGAACTCAACTCTGGGCTTTCTCTCGTTACCACAACGAGGAAATGAAAATATTAAATATATCATTCCTCCGATTGGAAATCGAACCCCCGACCTGTCGCGTTTATAGTCGCACTTGTTCCCCTGCGCCACGACTGGTGAAACTCGGTATATCAAAGTTATTTACCAAGTCTATTACTAACCTTATGCCAATATGAAGGAATACATCCAGTTTTTACATCTTGGTCGTGGTCCCTAACGGCGCACAATGAACCAGCCCGGAAAGTAAACTTTTCAATACAGTCAATCCACAATAGGAACTTTATAATATCACTATTTTTATAGACTCTATGTAGAACTAAGTTTCTATAGATTTGCCCTACAGTTTTTTAAATGTATTAATATGTTTTTTTCGTATAGAGTTTCAAACTTTTCCTACAATGGAGGTAGTATATTAAGACACTCCGTTTCCCTAAAGTGACGGAATACAATGCATCGCTTTATTTTCCAAAGCGCAAAAATGAAAATGATTTAAATATAATCATTTCCCCTAATGGCGATCGAACCCACAATCCTCGTGATTGCTAATATTTATTCAAATAGACTTCTTCAAGTATTTTTGAATCGTCGAATGAAGCGAAGAGCTCAGTCCTGCCGAAAGGAACCGACTACAAACTCAATAGTTACTATTTTCAATATAAAAGTACAATTTTATTGCTTAACACAATAATATAATGACACAAAAAATTTAGATATTTTAAAAAAATTGAGGCCAATCATAGCGTGTGACTGTAAACGCGACAGGCCGTGGGTTCGATTCACACTCGAGGAAATGAAATATTTAACATTTTCATTTATTCGCTTTGGTGTCGAGGCAAGACGCGGCGTTGATTTCCGCCATTCAACACGCAAGAATCCCAGAATTCGGCGGAATATAGGGAGCGGATAGTTTTAACACTAGGCTCCCTCTTCATGCCCTGTTAAATGCGGGATACAATGTTAAGCTGAAAAAAAATATTATATTAATTTCAATTATTTTTATGATTTAATTATTCTTGGACTGGCATAAGCTTTACTAATCAAAATTGTTTTTACAGTAACACAAAATGTCTGTAGAGGCAAATTTAAAATATATTTTTTGTATAGTAACTTGACATAACTTAATTTTAATTTTCTCTTGCCTTAATTTTTTTAAAAGTAGGTATCGTATTCACTGCCAGGCTTAAAACATGCTTTAAAACAGGCATTGAAATAGCCCACTCGCCTACATATCGAGACAGCCTTTGACCAAACGGTTCTAAATATCTTCTAGTAGAACCAAAGCTTTCAACTTTCAATCAATCAGGCATATATCACATCCCACGGTAGGGAACTCAATCAAGTTAATTACTAGAACAGAATAGTAGGGAATGTTTAGTATTTAACAACTTCTAGGCCGTCATGGCGCAGAGGTACAAACTTCAAGCGCGACAGTTGTGGGTTCGATTTCCACTACGTGGAATGAAATATTTTGTACTTTCATTTTCCTCATTCTGGCAACCAGGCAAAGGACGGCGTTGAGTACCGCCACAGAATACACAATACCTGGGGAAAAGTATCGTTGAGGACGGAATATCTTAACACTAAGGTCCCATTGTTCTCTTTGCCTACTATGCTATCTATACACAGCGTGCAAAAGCTAAACAAATAAAAAAAACTCAGAGTTCAGCATTACGTTTTTTAAGTTCACAGTTCTATTTCATCGTCCATTTCCACCCAAATCAAGGCATGTGTTAAGTAACAGAATTCAACGCCGCATTTTGCTTTGCTTTATTAACTCGACTTTGAAAATGATCATTCCATACGCAATTTAGTATTTGGCAATTCGGCCGTATCGTGACCTAAAAATAGCAATAATAGCTATTGAAATAGAAATATTACAAAGCGAATTCGAGCCCATGACAATGTCGCCTCAAACACCACCTTGTCCACTGTCCTCATATGAATAGTAAATAACTAACCGCCTGATATATGATTTTTTGCACCAGGGGAAACCTAGTGTCAAGATACTCTATTCCCCACATTCCACCTAATTTTTTTAGTTAAGTTTCGGAGCTCTACACCGCGCTTTGTTTTATTACACGAGCGAGAAAAAAATATATATTTCTTTGAGTGAGACTCGAAACCACAAACGTCGCGTTTGGAGTCACAGCCGCTGGACCACAACAACCTCATTGTAAAGCACAAATTTAACAGATAATAGGCCTAAAATTTGGTATGTACATTTATAGCTATCACAGTATCGACGTTTACGAAGTAAAATATCACGAAAGTACGTTGAATTTTTAAAAATCTTTTTTAAAGTTAAAATAAATTGACGTAAGTTATCGGTTTCGACAGATCAGCGTAACCTTTAAATGTAGTATTATTTACGTATTCGTATTTTTTTTCGTATTTTTTTTTTATTTACATGTTATTTAAAATTAAAATAATCAGCATCACGCTGTTTCCCACACACAGCAGGGTAGGCAGAGGGAACCTAGTGTTAAGACACTCCGTTCCCTACTTTCTGCCGAATTCCGGAGGCATTGCGTGTTGAGTGGCACAACTCAACGCCGCTATTTTACTAATTTATTAATGTCATTTAATAAATTAGTAAAATTGTACTTAGAAAAATATGTCCTCTTATTTTTTTTTTATATATTTTAATACAACTTTTAAACTTCACGCTTAATCCCGCATATTGCAGGCCGCACAGAGAACCTGAACTAAATACATTTGTCCACTGTCCACTCAATTTTCAAGATATTCAGTTGGTGGAACTCAACGCCGCTCTTGGTCTAATTTGAAGATAATTTATTCTCGCAAGTGGGAATCAAACCCACAATTGTCGCACTTTTAAAGTAAGATACTGTGCCAATGAGCCATGATGGAAAGTAGTATTCTTTTATATTATTAGACCTGATAAGGAACACCATAATAAGATTAATAAGAGTCTCATCAATGCTCCATTCTGACACAAGCCAGACTTTTTGGCGGAAACCGATAAGGAAGTCGGAATTCTTGTTTCGGACAAGAAGTCATAATTGTTAAATGGATATTCTATGTTGCATTGATTTCTATTTTATATTTGATTTAACTTACAAATTTAGATTAGATATATTCTTAAGAACTGGTCACATCAGTTGTGGAATGTTGATATTTCAGGGAACCTAGTATTAATACAATTCGTTCCCTTTCTCGTCTCTTACTCAATTTTTAAGACCAAGCGTTTTAAATAATAGAATTCAATGTCGCGCTTTGTCTTTTGGAAATAATAAAAAACGAAAAATTTAAATAATTTAAATATATTCATCATTTATAGTCAATCCAACAGCATTACGACAGCTTCGTTATTAAAAATCATCGTTATTTAAGAAGTCAGGACAAATTAGACAACTAAAATATACAACCAAATTTGTATATAATAAAAATTACCTTTTATTTTTGTGTTTACCTTACATTTCATACTGTGTCTTGCATAGTGGGAACCTAGTGTTAAGACATTCTGTTCCCCACGCTCCGTCCAATTTTAGCGATAAAACCAAATCGAAAGCATAAAAAATAATTCATTTCCCCAATCAAGAATCGAACTTACAACCGTCGCCTTTACAGTCCCGCCTCTAAAAACTACCTCATCCAAAACAACAAGACATTCATAGATCTATTATGAAATACATCTACGTTATCTCCAGAGCCAGTACTGTTATACCATTGTTATTTTGTACGACAATTCCTCCACTAGTCTCCTGTCTGTCAGATATAGCGGACTTGGCTATTTTTAGTTTAATAAAGTATTAATTTAGGCGAATTCTTAAGATATCCTCGGACGGATTCCGAAGATTGGATAGATTAATGAATTTGAAATTCTTTGAAATAGAATGAAATTTTGAAATATATATTTGAGATTATTTTATTTAATAAATCCTTCTTTTCATATGTTTTCGCTTAAAGAGTAGGAAGGGTATGTTTTTAGGAAAGCTGTACTTTCTTCTAGTTAATTGTTTTAATATAATTATCAATCAATCAATAATCCTATAAATCAGCTTCACAGAGCGTAGGCAGAGGAAACCTAGTAGTAAGGCACTCCGCTCTCCACATTTCGCCGAATTCTGGAGGCATTGCGTGTTGAATGGCGGAACTTAACGCCGTCCTTCGTCTCGACACCAGAGCGAAGAAATGGAATTGTAAATTTTAATTAAATATTTCATTTCCTCGAGTAGGGATCCAACTCAGAACCAGTCGGTTTACAGTCACACTTTGTGCCCCTACGCCACGACTGGCCTCCTATCCTATCCTACTTAAAAATATAACACTGCACTGGCTTCTAATGAATTGTTTTAAATATATAATCCTATTTGCAGCTTTGCTATGCTTATGGGAGTACCATTCATATGAATTGCGGCTTTCGTGGTTCCAATCCTACTTGGGGTAATGAACTATTTTTATTTCTTTACTCCTATATAACAAGACATAACGCGGCATTGAGTTTTGCCACTCAACACGCAAAATTACCAAAATTGGACAACGCAGTGTCTTAATATTAGACTTCGTCTGCCTATCTTGCTGTAGATGATTCATGTTTCTTTTAATACTCATAATTTATTATGAGAATTAACTAAAATACACAGGTTCTACACGAGTAAATATTATGAGAAACTTCAATAAAAAGGGATAAAAAGGGGAAAAAACTTCTCTTCAGTTCTAAAAACTTTATACAAAGTTACGGCAAGTTAGATTAGTATGGGTTGTCTTTGCTATTTCTTTTATCTGGTGTACGTGTATGTATTTTTTATAGGGAACCCTTTAACCGGATAAGGATGTAGAACTTGGTTTTTTTTATTGGTAACGAATTAAGGATGCCGAGGAAAATAGTGATTGTTGATTCGACTCTCACTCGGAGAATAATCCTTTATAAATTATTCTTATTTGCCAGTCTAACGGGTCAAAGCGTGGCGTTAAGATACACATTCAATACACAACGTCTGATGAATTTGGGCAGATGTAGGAAACGTAGTGTCTTAACACTAGGTTTTCTCCGTCTATGTTCCTACTGTGCGGTAAAAAAAAAAATTTGAAGAAGAAATGAAGGTACGAAATAGACGCGCTTTTAATATGTGTCCAAGCGCGAAATTAAAATATTTACCATGCATCTTGCTAACCGGCGATTTTACACAAATTTTCCTGTGCCGTCGGCGATTTTTTATTTAACGATATCATCCGGCCGGCAATTTTTAAGCGATTTTATTTAACTTGATTTGCCATCCTCGTAACTATTAACCGTAGCGTTTGGCGCTCCGTTTTCTCTGACTACCCCGCAAGGGATAAAGCGTGAAGCTAAGCTAAGCTAAGTAAGTAAGTAAGTAACTATTTATTAAAATCTTCCACTTTCCTGGTGACCCAATCTGACAGCAACATGTTATTAAGTATTCAGCGGTATTGTATATCCAAGATGGCCACCTGGCCACCACAATCGATATGGGTATCAAATTTATTATTTATGTATTTCATTCCTCCGAGCGGGAATCGAATGCACAACCATCACGCTTATAGTCCAAGCAACTTAGCCTTCCTCCTTTATATTATGTATATAACTAATATAGGTACTAAACTTTTACATCCACGTGTGTCACTGACCAAAAGTAATGCCAATCTGATAAGTTGTGAACAACACTCGGAACTCGATATTCCTTTGTAATTTAACGTTGTAAGTATGTTTTTTTGTTTGTTATTGGGAAAACATTATATTGAAGTTTGAGTCTTTGGGTTCTAAGCAAAGGTCAGAAGTTTGCATTCCGAATTCTTTTTTTTTGCTTCACGCTGTATCTGCATATGGAACCTAGTAGCTGAAGGAACCTAGTGTTCGCTCTACCCCACATAGGAAACAAATATATTTCTAGAAAATAAGCAGAATGAGGAAATAAACACGTATTCCTTTTCACAAACATTCTTAAGACTCCAAACTCCAACACTGATTGATACATAGTTTTCAAGTCCTTTTCAATGAATAAAAAAACTGAATGTCTTCAGTCCCACAAAAAACCGGTTAAGTACGAGTCGGGCTCGCCCACCGAGGCTTCCGTACCGTATTTCAGGATTGTAGGTCATCGGGAAATACAATTTTTAAAGGTTAATAAACTTAAGTTTACGGGCGTATGCACTCATTTTGTATTAAATAAAACAAAAATATAAATCTGTAATATTTTTTTTTTATGAATAAACTATAAACTATCACATATGGGATATTTTTCTTTATTTATATGACCAAATTTCATAACTGTAATCCATGATGGTTTTGACTACGCTGCGAATTTCGTAAAAATTACATCAAAAACTATGCATAAATAGTCGTCTTTTGTTTGCGTTGACTTAGAAGAATGTTTTTTTCTATGCTCCCAGGGACCATAGACCTGAATATAAATTTCGCCTTGATATCTCAATGCGATCTCGAGATAAATAGTCTTGACAGACGAACAACAAGGTGATCCTATAAAGGTTCCGTTTTCACTTTTTGCGGTATGGAACCCTAAAAACAGGGCACTTACTTACAAATAATTGCGAAAACCATCACGAACCAAGGAACCATATCGGATTCAACTCACGTTTGGTCCTAATAATTTCCGCGCGTCCCCTTCATTTGGGGGCAGCGACGCTAAAACTTTAATTTCATTTCAAATAAATTGTTTAATACTTTCACAGTTATTACTGGCTGTAGATTCTTAAATGACGATTTCAGCTAAAGTTGTTTTCTATTAAGATTTTATAGTATAGTTAGAATTAATAAATGTGTTTTAGAAAACTTACAGGTGAGACCAGTCGTGGCGCAGCGGCACGAAGTGTGACTGTAAAAGCGACTGGTTGTGGGTTCGATACCCACTCGAGGAGATGAAATATTTACTTAAATTTATATTTCCATTTCTTCGCTCTGGTGTCGGGGCTAAGCGCGGCGTTGAGTTCTGCCACTCAACACGCAATGCCTCCAGAATTCGGCAGAAAGTGGGGAACGGAGTGTCTTAACATTAGGTTCCCTCTGCCTACCCTGCTGTGTGCGGGATACAGCGTGAAGCTGATTTATTTTTATTTTTACAGGTATTGTAAGGCCGTCATGGCGCAGCGGCACAAAGGTGTAACTGTAACGTGTGTTCGATCCCCACTCAGGAGAGTGAATTATTATTAATAATATTTTCGCTCTGGCACCAAGGCAAAAGCTCGGCGTTGAGTTATTTCACTCAACACTCAATAGCTCAAAAAAATTAGCGGAAAGTGGGAAACGGAGGGAAATTTCTCAAATTCTTATACGCTTGTTACAATTTATTTTTGTCAGCATCTCTGTAAGGAGATTTTTACAAATTAACGCTACCTAATAGTTATTGCTAAATAACGATATATTGGCAAGAGAAAAGGCTATTTATTAAATACTATAAATAAAATAAAATCTATAATATTTATTAATTTAAAATGTCGATGTCACTACCACTATTTGTTTCAAATCTGATCTGAACATCTGATAATGATTCATGAGGCTGACTTCATGACGCACACTGCTGGTGAAAGGCCTCCAAGAATTTCAATGACGATCGATCCTAAACTTTCTGTAAGTAACGGCTTCCGAGGGCATTGAATAGATCAATTGCCCACTTTGAACTGGGCTGTAGGGATCGTTTCAATACTCCATCTCTATATGAATATTCTCTATGAATAATCTATTTTGTGAGATTTAAATTACATAACAGTCAGGCATGACTAAACTGCGTGGACTATTTCCTGCAACGAAGAACTTTCTATTGAATATTATACAATTTTTTAGCTTCACGCAGTATCACACATATAAAAGGGTACGCAGAAAGAAGCTAGGAATCTAGTACTAAAAAACTCCGTTCCCCATAAAAACACTTCCAATCCCCACTTTCCGCCGAATTCTCGAGGCATTGCGTATTGTGTGGCAGAACTCAACACCGCGCTTAGCCTCGTTACCAGAGCGAGGAAATGAAAACATTAAATATTTAATTACCTCGAGTGGAAATCGAATCCATAACCTGTTGTTATGTAAATCGTTTACAATCGCACGCTTGTGTTCCTGCGCCGCGACATCCTTAAGAATATAAGAACGTATAACCTATGTCTCTTTAGACACAATATTATTATGTGAATAAAAACGCAATAAATGAATAGATTGGGTGGGTTCGCCACCCGATAGAATGATTATTTTTCAAATTATTCTCATTTTCCCGCTCTGGTAGACAAATCATTAGCACGGCGTTAGGTTCCGCCACTAAACACACAATGCTTCGAAAATTAGGCTATACGTGGGAACGGAGTGTCTTAACATTAGATTTCCTCTGCCTACCGTGCGATACAGGAAAAAAAATATAATTATAAAAAAAATGAAATAAATCAACTTAACACTATATTCTGCACACACCAAAATAGACAGAAAGAACTTAGTGTTAAGACACTCCCTCCATTTATATAATTAAGCAGATATGTATCTATCACAACACACAAAATCTAGTAAACTTTGTGACAAATAACCCTATTGACAGGAACCTTAATATGAGTTATACGTAGTATAATTCAGGCCTTTATTAAATTGTAATGCGGTTTACCCTTTGATGTGTCGTATGTTCCTTACTATAATCGCTGTTGATTAAATTTCTATGTTAACAATTTTCAATCATGGTGTGGAATTTTGGTAATCAGATAATAACTAAATATAGTTAGTTATATTAAATGTGTGCAGCGTCTGACTGTAAGCGCGTCGGTTGTGGGTTCGATTCCCACTGGGGGTAATGAATTATTTTCATTTGCTCTTTCTGGCAACAAGACAAAGCGCGGCGTTGGGTTCCAGCTCTCAACATGTCTCAAAAATTAGGCGGTGTACGACAGAACGAGTGTTTAAACACTAGGTTCCCTCTACTTATAATGAAAATGTGTGAAGTTTCCTTTTTTTATGCATTCTCTTTATCCAAACATACTATGAAACGTTTATATTGAGTATCCCTCGAACTGTAAAAATATAAAATGGAAACTATTATCGCTATATATATTCTAGCACGTCGAATTCCCCTGATCTTTTAACGGTTGAGCAAACTTTGTAAAAGAGCTCGGCCGGTGTGTTGTAGACTTACACTTTTTTATTTGGGTTAGTTTTTTTATTTTACATTTTTCGTATATTTTTTTTGTACACAAATTCTGGAAAAATGGGTTTATTCCTTTTATCTGGAGTGCATTACATTTATATTGAACACTAATTGTAATAAGCAACTTCGGTTGCTTTCAACTATAAAACGTAAAACTCAGTTTTTTTCCGTTCCCGTAGGAGTTTTGGGAATCCCGTAGGATTTTTTTCTTTCTTCGTTTATCAGTTCACTTAGGTAACGAAAAATAATATTATATATTAATCTTTTTACATACTATGTATAAAAGATATTGGTAAAACCGCAATAATATTTTCATAAGAAAACAATACCTTTCAATATTTACCCTAATTATCTTAATTGAATTAACTGAAATATTTATTATATTTTATAAAACATGTCAGATATTGATTTGCGTGGCAAAATTCAATAATAACATCATATACTTAAATCATCAATCAGATATTTTTTTAAGTTTCACGCCGTATACCAAATGGAACCAGGCAAAAGGAACCTGGTGTTACACACTTTACTATTAATAAAACTTTTTCTTTATATACCTATATAAAAAGACAGAATCTAAACAAGCCCGCAGACAACGACGATCACATGGCCCAGCGGACAGTTATGCACCAACTGTCCTCTAGTAAGGATTTGAATAACGTTTATCGATATATTTGCATATAACAAGCTTACTATATATTCTATTAAATATTTTATAAGTTTCTACATAAAAAAATAGATATTTTCATGCGTTTTATTTTAGAAAACGTTTAAAAATGTAATCGTCGAAATTTTTATATTATTGTTACGACTTATTTGTGTTACTAGGATCTTTGTAGTCAGACTTGAGATTTGTTATTAGATTGAAATAACAATCAATTTCAAATCAATTTGTGTTAACAATGTTATTATTATTATAAGGTTCACGCTGTATCCCGCACAAAACGTCTGTCTGTCTACCCTAGACAGAGGGAATGCAGGAACCTAGAGTTCCCATTTCCCATTTCTATTAAAACACATCCGTTCCCCAATTTCCGCCAAATTCTGCATGCATTACATGTAGAGTGCTTCTGGTAACGCCACTATTTGCTTCTTTCCCGGAGGGAGGTAATGAAAATAATTCATTTTCTCGAGTGGAAATTGAACCCAAACCTTCGTTTACAAAATCGCGTTTACAGTCGCACACTTGTGCCCCTGCCCTCTATCCTTTAAATTCCACTCTTTCTCCAATCTTATTCCAATTCCAAAATAAGAGCAAAAATACATTAACAGCATAAAAATTATAATATATATTCTATCGATATAAGCACAGCACTAAGTAATCGAACCGCAAATGTGCGCTTCACAAAACGGCTATGATAAGTTCACTGAACGCACTGACAAGCTCGATCTCTAACTAAGATGTAAGAATTTTATAGTTATTCTTTTTTTTATATTTTAAAAATAACATTGAGATAGTGACAAATCATTTTATATAAATGACAAAAATATATAAGTGTAGACATAATATCTACATATAATTGATTTCTTTAGAATAGTAGTTTCAGGAATATATCGTATTCAACCAAGAACGTCCCAACCGCTTTTGTCCACACTGGACAAGCACAAGGCGCGGTGTTATGTTGCGTCAATACGCAGTGCTTCGAATAAGAGCCAAAAATGGAAAACTGAGTTTTGACACTAAGGTTCTCAGCCTACTCAGCTATATGCGTGCATAAAGCTTAAAAAAAATGTTTATGTACATAAACTTTGAATTTCGAGTTTTAAACTTGCACTTTATAGTAAGTATCAATGAAGCGTAACCTCAAAGTTCTAGATCGAAACAATTTAATTTAGCAGCTTCAAAGTTGAAATTATCGAAGAACATTTTAATGCCTCAAAGATAACCAATAACTGAGTTAAGGGCTTGATTGTAGGTCTTGGTTACACTACGTAAGCACTTGAAATATAATAAAAAGTATATATTTAAGTTTGTACAGCAGTAAAAAAAATATAGGACTTAAAAGATTTCAAATGTAACGAAGAAAAATATATTTGTAGAAAACGTATACATTTTTACCTTTGAACTTGACCTTTGAACCTCCGCTGCTGGGAAAGCATCGAAGCTCTCTAACTACTGAACTATATGCGCTGGAGCCGGTTATAAATAAGTTATGACAAATGTATTAAGAAATTCGACATAGCTTGTTATATTATACTGAGTGACAAACAACAGTAATCAATATAAAAAAAGAACGTACAGCCGCAACAACGCAGCGTAGTACGTTGATGCTTGGCATCTTTCGATTTTTTTTTTCATATATATATTTTTTAATTTTATAGTTCACACAAACGAAGTCGCAGACAGTCACTAGAACACAATACCTGCCTATACATTTGTTACAGTGAAAGTCCAATAGCAACTCAAGTTTTGGTCCTGATTGGCCCCATTGTGCCACCAACCGAGAATCAGGAGTGCTCTCCGAAATTTCAGTACCCTTTGAGACCTGCGACTTTCCATTTGAACCCGAAATACTCCTGATCAATTTATTTTAAGATCTACACAAAATGAAAACGTTGGTCTTGGAGCCAATTAGATAGAACCACTTCTGCCTTGTATTAGAACGTCTGCTTATTGCTTTTGTTTTTGTTTTATTCAGTTGCTCTGTTTTGTTTACCTGCCCTTGTACCATTGTTCTAATTAACATGATGAACTTCAAAGGGTTTTGGTAATTTATGTTAGAATTTTTATTGTTATAGACACTGTGGGTGGAATACAACATATATAAAGGTGCAGTATGTCTTATTAGACTGGTAAAAACAGCATTCTGTAGATTATTTTATTATACTTCAGATTGATTTGAGCTCGTAACCACCATGTAAAGTCTACCACATTTTAATTACTTCCACGTTAATATTACGGCAACGTTTGCACGTTAATAATAATATTAACGTATATTATTATTAATAATATATATAACACTAGCGGCTCGCCCACGGCTTCGCCCGCTTAAAATACATCATTACTGATTTAATAAGCACAATTGATTGACCACTATAATGACTTCTAATATGATTTTTTTTACGACATTATCGTCAAAGAATTTTTGATTGTTTTAAATAAAAAAATACGACCATTGTTGATATTTGATATTTATAAAATATACATAAAGCTAATTATGTATTACACGTATATATTTTTGTAACTTTATGTTCTTTTTACCTATATAATATACGTCTCATCATAATTCTAAAACTCTGTTAAATGTGCTGATGTCAGTGAATAATTTAATTTAGGTTGTAGGATTCATAATACTCTTTGTAAAATAACTGTATTAATTGCATATTAACTCCTGTACAGTTTTTAAATTAGTTACATATATTATATGAACGAACCAACCAAAATATCTTTTATTTACTTGATATTTCTTTCAAGATCGTTCTTTATCTCTGTGTTGAATTAATTACGACTGAACTGTTAACTTAACTTAACTGTTATTATTTATGAAGGTAATCTCCACTAACAATTCAATTTTGTTTACTTTATTGTATAAAATATTATATAATAGTGCTTCAAAAATATATATTTTTATCAACAGTCATATAACCCAGATGTTTCGAATGTCATTCTTTGGCCAGGGTCATACCAGCGCAATTGCTATATAATATTCGCAGGCAAACTAATGCCTTGAGTTCATTCATATGACGATAACTTTTTTTTTAATGAACCGATTTTGATGAACTAAACTTTAGTAGTTAAGTTGAGTTAAAACAAAGCAATTAGTAAAATTTTCAAGTAAATCGGTTCAGTACTTTTAGAGAAAAATACGGACAAAAATATATCGACAGTCAGACAGACAGACAGACAGACAGACAGACAAGAAATTCAAAAAAAATCTTTTTACTTTCTATTATTCTTTTTAAGTGTCCCTCTATCCATTTCAGTCAAAATTACTAAATGTACAGACAAAATATTTTTACTGTCTTATTATATATAGAGATAATTATTAATGTTGCCATAAGGCAACATTAATATTATGGTATAATAAATAAAATAAATTGATAAAAATTCCATTTGATAATTACAATTGTTAGTGCGTCAGTTGTAGGTTTGACTCCCATTCGGAGGAATGAAATATTTATTATTTTTATTTCCATGATTTGGTGATCAAGCTTGACGCAGTTAATGCGAAGGAAAGTGGCGAAAAGAGTGTCTTTACACTAGATTCCAAGGTGCCCTCTGCATAACCTGCTATTTGCAGGATACAGCGTGAAGCTTAAAGAAAAGAAAGAAAGAAAAAAAAGAAGCAAAGCTAAAATTATTATAATGCAATGAGGTAACCAATTCAAAGCTCTTCGTACCGCACATCTCTGTTTGGTATAAACTACATGACAGCACTGAAAATACATAGAGCCTCGAGAAGTTTATTAAATTTCTCACGTACGAAACTGAATTTCTGCCGTCTTCATATTCCTGGGATTATTCTGTTATACGATATTATGACGAGACGAGAGTCATTTATTTTATCTTATTGGTAACTTCAGAGAAAACCTGGTGTAACATTTTAGTCTAAAATTTATTCTTTTTAGTTTCACGCTCTATCCCGCACATAGCGAGATAGACAGAGGGAACTTAGTGCTAAAGCATTTTGTTCTGCCTGAACTGTAGATAGTGAATTAAGGATCAGAATTCAACACCGTATTCTACTCACTGATTTCCATTTTAGAGGTGTTACTTGTTAGATGGAACTAAGCTGTATTTTTTACATTTTTACACAGGCATTTTTTTTCATATTCAGTCAATCTCCTCTAAGCTCGTAAAAAACGTGGCATTGAGTGAAACGGAGAACAGTGTTTTAACACTAAGGCCCTTATTTATAAAGCGCTCTCAACTCTGAGATTGATCGTAAGATGCTGTTGTCATTCATAGATATCTAGTTTTACGCTATGTTCTATATCCCTTTGGAATCTAGGCCTGTATTTATAAATCAATAAATGAAAACGGCATCTTAAGATCGCTATCAAGCTCTCGCGCTTCTCGTAAAACTAAAGTCTTCTCTATCTTATATCATCAGATATCACTTAAAATTCTGGCTCAAATTCAAAGACTATCAAATAACTTCTAGTGAAAGCTCTCATTTTAAGCGACCTAACCTTAAGTCACACGATAATGTCTCGAACATTGTATGTTCAGCGTC
Source organism: Heliconius himera (assembly GCA_021202915.1). Classification (NCBI taxonomy): domain Eukaryota; kingdom Metazoa; phylum Arthropoda; class Insecta; order Lepidoptera; family Nymphalidae; genus Heliconius; species Heliconius himera. Next base: position 805,576 of record JAJHJA010000279.1, read on the forward strand.
GGAACACATTTTTACAGAAAAAAATATTTCCCCAAACACGAATCGAACCCACTCCTCTCAAAACAATGATAAAAAAATAGTTAACATTCTATTGCTAAAATACGTATAACAGAACCACAAAACGCCAAGTTAGATACGTAATGAAGGCCGCGTATTACGTTCGACATAATGAAGTTGATATTGGATTATCGTATATATCTGATTGCTGAACTGTGGTCGCTCTTATGTGAATTCTCGTATAATTAAGTTTATTCACACGCTGTAATTGGTATATTAGATAAGTAGTTCTACTTATCTGGCACAAAGAAATACTTTTTTGTTACATTTTAACAAGACGAAAACCTAGTGTATAAACACTAAGTTCTTCGCTTTTCGCCTAAAATCAAGATTCAAGATTGCGCATTGCATAGTGGAACTCAATGCCGCCTTTTATCTTGTCAGAGCGTAGAAATTAAAAAAAAAATAATTACATGACAAATTTTTATTTCTTCGCTGTGGTGAAAATATAAAACACGGCGTTCAGTTCCGCTACTAAGCACGCAACGGCTACAAAATTGGAAGTCTAAACACCACGTTCTCTCTGACTACTCTTCTTTATGCAGAATACAGCATGAAGCTAAAAAATCTTAAAATAAAAAGTGGAGTACGTAATAATCAATCACTCTTGTCTCTACTTTAAGACACACTATGTGTTCTAACTTCTAACTTCTAAGTAGGAATGTAAAACTAATAAAACACTGTTTAAATAAATAACGGAAAATTTCATTTATCAACCGAGAAAAATGCTTTGTGCCACTTGCTGGCATTCTCGAATATATGAGGGATCTATGTGTAGACTTACCTATTATTTTCACTTGTTTTAGAAAGACGACGTTTTATTGTAAATTATTTTTGTAATGTTAGAAAACAAAATTATGAATATAATTTAATAAGAAGTCTCGTCATTATGGAGTTATGGATGGCGCAGTCTTGTACTTTTTTATAGCAAAAAGGGCAAACAAGCAGAAAGAACACATGGGTGTTAAGTGGATGCCCTCACCCATAAACATCTACAACCTCAGTTGATTAAAGATGTCAGCCTGAATGCGTAGGTACCAATACATACTAGGGATAGTTTATGGAACCTAATCTTAGTCTCTCGGGACGTTGTATTATAGTAACTTCGAAAACAGAGTAATTGCGATATCAAAACTGACTGCCATAACTCCCTCTATGCCTGCAATAGCGGCTACCTAGCAGTGAGTTATGTACAACAAAAAAGTGACGAAAAACCCAATTTAATAATATTCTGTTTTGAAAATGACTCTCACAAACATATGTATATCCTTCAATCAAAATAAATCAAGTAACATATCAGAAGGCAATTCTGCTGAGCAAGAACCGGCAACAAATTTAACAGTTGCCCTTAAATATGTTAGTGATTTCGAAAATGGGCGTAAAGCAAAATTCAACTCTAAGTGTGAACTTGCCGCGAAGACCCGCCAATTGTGCGCCATTCAATATAATATTTCAAATAATATGCTTATATTTATTGTATTCGTATTAAAATTTACAGTGAAGTTTAATTAGCCTACAGGGGCATGAACATAGAATGAAGAAAGAATAGGATAACTCCGGTTCGCAAATCTTAAAAAAATACGATGAACTCCTGGTGGACGTGTTTATATTAACAGAATGATGATAGTGAAGAGGCGAAAGAATAATGCAGAGATTGTTCTCACTCGCTTCTCAGCTAGGCATTAAGCGTAAAGCTAAAAAAATACTATATTCTTACAAAATAGGTCAGTCTATACATAGAGACAGTGTGAAATGCAATAACTGCAACCCAATGTCACGCATAATGCTTAAAGTCAATTCTGTTGTTCTTATGAAAATTGTAGTATGTTTTATCTACATATTCAGTTTGAATACCACTCATAATAATATTTGTTTAATATTAAACATAGCTGGTTGGCCAAGGAGAACCTAGTGTCAAAACACTACGTTTTTACTTTTCTCTCTGGTCTCTAATTTAAATACTAATATAGGAATAAATCCCAAATACACTTATATCTGTCATTATTTCACATCTCCATTCATGTTCGTCTTTGGAAAGACAAGATCTATGTAACACTAGCGAACCGCTCGTGGCTTCGCCCACTTGAAATACACAATTATTTATATTATATTATCCCTTTGAAGACAACACCTATATACTGAAAAATAAAGTTTTATGCAATTCAATAAAAAAAATAAAGCATTCTTGTCGAAGAAAATATTAATATTAATAATTGATATAGTTTTTTTATTTATGTAATCAGACAAAAACTGTATGTTAAAAGAAGCACGCATGCACAAATGCACAGACAAACAGACGAAAACTAAAATAATGTTTTTCATTTAATTTCATTAAGCATTATTCCAATTTTTTTTTTCATGCATCTTCCAAGTACAGACAGCAATAAACTATAATTTTATCATATGTAACTATAGAATAGATAAGTTGCATAATCACATTTGTGTTATTTTACATCGTAAATACTTCCTCTTTTTTGTATACTCTTGTTTTATTAAACTCGTTTCATCAGTCATGTCGCTTTTCCAATTTGTTTCTTAAAGAGAGTAATTGCGTGTTGAGAAACAAAACAAAACGTTGATCTTTGTTTAGTATTGGAGAAAAAACTTATATGTAAATGTAAATATTTTTTTAGCTTATTACGCCGTATTCCGCAGCAAGAGGGTAGGCAGAAGGAACCTGCGAACCTAGTGATAAGACACTGCGTTCCGATTAAGACACTTCCGTTCTCCACTTTCCGCCAAATACTGGAGACATTGCGTGTTAAGATTTTGTGCTGTCTCCAGAGCGAAGAAATGAAAATATTAAATAATTATTCTTCCGAGTGAGCATCGAACCCACAATCGTCGCGTTTACTCCCTTGTGTCACTCCCTTGTGTCACTGAGAAACGACGGCCTCATTTTTTACACGTTACTATCTATAAAAACTAATAACCAATACCCGTCTAGTTTTAGCATTTAAGTTCCACAAATATTAGCTCTTTGACCAAAATTCCGCTAAAGCAATCTTCTCACCGTCATATAGTATGAAAATTTGGGCATGTATTTTGACAAAGAACATTCAAAATTAAAATTACTAGATTTTTTATCGAATGTGCTAGATTACGTGTTAACGCGATGGTTGTAAGTTTGATGCTCACTCGGGGGAATTCCAATTTTATTATACATCGTTGAAATATACGAAGAAGACAAAAAATATACGTATGCAGAAATCAAGCTTTTATTTTTTGATTTGATTTTAATTTTTTGAATTACTGTCGTGGTCTAATAACATTATCATTTTAAAGACAATATCCATACATTGTAACTAAATTTTCAGCTAATTCAGAAAGAAATATTGTCTCAAGCAATTACTTATATTCCCAGAACTTATTTAGGAATCGGTAAAAATACATGCATTTATTTAAATCGTTTCTGAGATTAGCGTGCACAAATTCACAGACAAATATTTTTTCTTAAATTCCATTACATTAATAAATGCCCCTAATAACAGATTTCTTTATATATCTTACACACTATCTAACTATCCTACAGATAGCCTCTGTACGAGTTACAATTTTATTATATCTATAGATAAAATTAATAATTTCTCCAAAATAGACCCAAACAAAGGCCGTCGTGGCGCAAGGGCACAAGCATCTGACTGCTAATATGACGATTGTCGGTTCGATTATAGGAATAATTAATGATTTTCATTTTTTCATTCCGATATCAAGACAAAGTGCGGCGCTGGTTTTTACCACTAATCAGGCTAGGTGTTGAAAGTTCTGCGGAAAATGGAGAACGGAGTGTCTTAACACTGGGCTCTCCTGCCATATGTGGGATACAATGCAAAGCTGAAGAAAAGTAGCAGTTATTTGTCTTTACATTTCTAGACTTCTTAACATTCCTTACTTGTAAATGTTGAAACATTTTAAACGGCTTATCTTAATTTTAAGTTTTAAATTATGATTCAAATCTTGAAATAGGACGCGAAGTAATTTAACGCTGTAGAGCGATCGCGTTTATTTGATTTTCACTGCTGACACTTTGCGACTATGAGTCGTAAGTATGAGAAATATTTAGTTATCATTATTATGTATTTTTTTAAAGTAGTCTATGCACAGACGTACAGTGTCTGACTGTAAATGTAATAGAGGGTTCTATACCCAGACGGGGGATGAATTATTTTCATTTCCTGGCCTGTTAATTGGTTATTACAAGCAAATTCTTGTCTTGTTAGACAAAATGTGGCGTAGAATTCCGCCAATTTACACGCAATGTCTCGAAAATTCGAAAAAAAGTGTAGAACGGAGTGTTAGCACTGGTTCCTTCTGGCTACACTGTAATACGGGAAAAGAAGTAATAGTTTCATTTAATAAGTATTGAGGTTAGTAGTGGCATAGTGGCACAATCATGCGATTGTAAGCACGACCGATTGTGGGTTCGATTCCCATTCGAGGAAATGAAATATTTCATATTTTCATTTCTTAGGTCCGGTATGGCGGCTAAGAAGAGGCGATGTCCCGCCATTCAACACACAAAATGGAAGTGTCTTAATGGGAACGGAGTATCTTAACACTAGTTTTTCAGATTTCCTCAGCCAATCCTGCTATGTGCTGGATACAGCGAAGCTAAAAAAAATCACTTAAAATATTTTCGTGTATTAAAATCGTAACAGTGAGACTCACCCTTCAAAGTATCTCGAAGCATTTTATTACAGAGGCTGGTTTTCTGTAAATTGGTAGGAATAGAAGGTCTGATATTAATCATGTTGGTGGAACAAGGTAATAAAATGTAGGAAAATTTTCTTCACTATTTTATATTAAATTCTTGTTGGTATTTTATTAAACACGTGATTTTACGAGATGGTCATTGATTCGATTCTGTGTGTGGTAAATATTTCTTGTTTAAAATATTTATGTACATATTTCATTTGCTAAAATAGTCATAGTATTTTTAATGTGTTTCCACACTTAAGAAAAAAAATATTTATTTAGAAAACTTATTTAAAACGTAGCGGGACTCGAACTCCAAGAAGCGCAGGTTCGAGTCCCGCTACGTTAAAAAAATTTATACGTTTTCTAAATAAATATATAGTCATAGTATCTCCCCAGAAGGCAACGGTGGCCCGCAAGGAGCAGACCTTCCAACGAGGCATGCACGAGTCTGATCCTGCAGCGCCAATAAGGTAGGGGCGGCTTCCGCTAGGTTTAGTGGGTTATACGGTAATTGTAGCTTAGACGGCAGTGTGCCTGTAAGTTGGTTCGATCTCCACTCAGAAATGAATTATTTTACTTACTCCGCTCTGGTTGGGCAAATAGATATTTCCTTTTATACTAATTGAATTACTAACACTAGGTTAATGTACACATAACTTACACAATGGAAAATTCATGAAGAATATAGATAAATAAATATCTTGATAATGTCATTCTTACAAGAAAGAAATAACAATATTAAAAAAAAAATTATAATCCTTTATATAGCAAGGTGCACAAAAGGGGAACTTGTGTTAAAGCACTTTGTTCCCTACATTCCACCCAATTTAGGAAAAAATTCACGCTGAAATGCGGCACTCAACACCCGAAACTAACATAATTTAAATAAACCTATTTTTTTACCTTCACGCTGCATCCAGCTTATAGCAGGGTAGACAGAGGAAACATACATACTAACCTAGTGTAAAGTAAATGGACCGTCCATTCAAATGTAGACAGTTCCGTTCCCTAAAACTCGTGGCGAAACTCAATGCCTCAAGGATTCGGAAGATATATATTAAACATTTTATTCAACCAAGTGGAAATAAAACCCACAACCGTCGCGTTTACCATCGCAGGCTAGTGCCACTGCGCCACAAAGACCTTCGACACAAAATAAGTATGTATTTGTGACTATTTAAACATAAAACTTTACTAACGCTTAAGCGTATTACTTAAAATATATCAAGCCGTTCCTTAGGGAGCAGATGATATCGCAGATTTACATGGATCATAGATAACTAGCATCTTATCGTTTTTAGGGTTTCTTATTTATATTTGAAAAACTATTCGCCATAGAAACCTATCGGGTCATAAAGCTGTAGTTTTTTTATTTAAATAAATATTTATAAATTAGGGCTGCCATTTTTTTCCCAATTGTTTATGTAACTTGTATGGGAAAACTCAACTTTGTCTTGTTATTAGTGCAAAAAAAATCCTACACCGGAGTGGGAATCGAATCCTCAGCCATAGAGTTTACATCATGATATCATATGCCTATTTTATACAAGTGAACAAAATCGAAGAATTGTGTTATTTGATTTTTAATACATATTTTTAAATAAAGAACGGAATTTTTGATTTAAAACCGACTCGATCTTAACCACATTTTGATATATTTTCTTATCACTGGAGATTCGGTATCCAATTAAAATGTATATTAGGTAAGTCAGCAAGAGTTAGGCATTTGATTAATGACTTCAACTTTCGCAGGTTGTGTGCTCGGCTGTAGTAAATATTTAGGTTGATCGTTTATTTTAATTTGAAACTTAATTTTGATAGTAATTGAAAATAAGTCATGTTCTTGCAAAATGTTTAAAAAGTTAATTTATAAAATACAAAGCAAATAGGATTTTTTTTGCTTCATGCTGTATCCCGTACATAGCAACTAAGCTTAAGCTTTCATTAAGACACTTCATTGCGTGTCGAATAGCGGAACTCAACACCGCATTTTACTTAATTAATAGAGCGAAGAAATGAAAATATTATATATTTCATTTCCTCAAGATATTTATACTCGCACGCTTGTGTCCCTGCACAACGACTGGCCTCAATAATTTAAAACAGAAAATAAATATCATTACAAATTTCCATTTGCAACATAAAATATAACGTAAAAAAACTACTTTGGCAAAAAACAACCAAAGAGTAATACTTAAACATATAAACGAAGTGTACATACGAAACAAAAACACATAAAAAATTCAAAAGCTTGCTGTAATCAAACATTTTTTTGGCGGTAAAAAGTTTGGTTGGTTTTAATTGCAGTTCAAATTACGACGGTAGAATAATTTTGAAATATACTGGGTTATATTGCGGTGTAAATTTTACTTATATATACGAATAAGAAATATTTTTATAGTATTATCCCGTATAGAGGAGGAAACCTGTAATGGTCTTAATAAATGATCATTAACTATATTATGCCATACGCATTTTCAAGGCGGTCGTGGCTCAGCAGTACAGTATGTCTATAAAGATGACAGTTGGTTCGATTTCTTTCGATATACCTATAGTCAGAATTGCTTCAGCACTTAGAATGAACCAAGAGTCCTACACAATTCTAAGTAAAACCTATTTCACCATGCGATCGAAACTAAAAGTAAAAGTTATTATTTGATAAATATACATACATAAGTATTACATAGAATAAAAGCTATGTATGTAAAAGTATATATATATATATATATATGGAGGCCATCTTGGCGCTGAGGCACAAGCTTCGAACTGTAGACGCGACTGTTGTAGGTTTATTTCCCACTTGAGAAGCGAAACATTTAACATATTTTTTCACATTTCCTCTCTCTGGCAACGAGAAGAAGCGCGGTTTTGATTTTTGAAACCTAACAGATCAGTCGATTTCTTGAGGCATTCCTCAAGAAATCGACGGAAAGACTAAAGCGGGAATATCTTAAAGCGCTCCCCTTTAACTACACTAGATAAACAAAAAAAAACACTAGATCCCCAGGATCTCTTTGCCTACCCTGCTATATGTGGGATACATCGTGAAGCTAAAAAAATGTATGTACATAATTATATCGATGGTAAAAAACGAGCGTTTATTCTGCCGCTGCGTAGCCGCTCACAGTACACATACCGTGTTTCTCATGTAACAGATTTTCCGAGATGAAGCTATAAGCGTGACATTTTATTTATTACAGCTCTCCTCTCAGTTCCGTCGAGGTTTTTTAGATTACTGCAATAATTTTAAAATGACGCCGGCTTAATTTATTTACTCCAACTTTTTACATCTATCTTTATGAAAATCAGTGAAGAAGATTGTGAACCTATTTATTTTTTAAATTTCACATGTATCCCCCGTAAAGCAAGGGAGAAGGAACCTGGGAACCTAGTGTTAAGATATTTCGTTCCTTTGCTTTCAGATCAATTTTAAGTGGCGGAATTCGTCGTTACGGTTTTAGTAATAAGCTTACGTCTAATATTCTACACTTATAAATGAAGATGGAGATGATAGAAAGTAGACAGAATGATAAAATAGGTATAATTTTTTTTTGCTGTATTTAAAAAAAAGTTTTTTTTAGTAATTACGCAATATACGTTATTATGTGTTATTACGTGTACTAACATTTTAATAACCACCTCTTTAGATAAAAAAAAGTAAAAAAGTCAATTATGTCACAATATCCGTTTTGTATAATATTTTTTTTTTACTTTTAAATATTCAGCCTTTTGTAAGACAAGTGGAGATCTCTGTTTAGATATACATTTTACTCTCTTTATTTTTTTACTCTGGAGTGAGTTATCATTCAGGTTTCTCGGCATATTTCAAGATTTCTTTCAGCTTCACACTTTTTCCCGCATAACAGAGTAGCCAAAAATTTTAAAGCATCTCGTGTTGAGTTACGAAGCTCAATGCCGCACTCTTCTACGCTCAATGTCTACCACAACGAGAAAATAAAAATAATTTAAACAAAATCCTCTCCCTAAGTGGAAACGAACCGACAACTATCTTATTTACAGTCAGACTATACTACTGCGATACGACGGCCTCTATTTCTAAAGATGTATACTAATAAAAAATATTTTTAAAAAATCTCCACTCCTTTTATTTATATTGAATAGTAAAGTATCAAACTATCGACGCAATAAAAAACCGATCTTTTAAGAAACTAGAATCGTAAAATCCTTTTATAGCTCGTTAAAAAACCGAAGACAGGCATTCCTTTTTATTGAGTGTTCGCTTTAGACTTTTAATTCTGGTCTAATAGAGTTTTAGCGTCTTGATTTTAAGTTATAGCTACTTATTTATAAGGTTAATTAATATTATAGAAATATGTGTGTGTGAGTGTGTGTGTGTGTAATACCTAAAGTATTTATAGCGCCGCTAAGACCATTTTTAGTTTTAAATGAAAATAAGAAACGTATGGAACATAATACCATAGTTTAAAAATATGAAAGCCAAGAAGCATCGGAAAAGTAAAATAAGAAAGAATCCATATTATGAAGAAGCGCTCCGTTCTAGTAGAAAAGTTTGTTTTCACATTTTGCTGGAATTAATATATCATATGTTATATATTATCTTATTGTTTGTTACTTTTATAATAGATTACAAAGCTGAGGCTCCTGAATATGTTTGGTTGAACGTGTCTTATCTCAGGAACTACTGTTTGGAAATTCTTGCCACGCTTCAGGATGGTAGCATAAACCTACTCGTTTATCGTCTCGAGATATATTGGACAAGAATAAAAAGACTTGTAAAGATGGGTGTGAAAATGAATAAGTCCAATGATATGATCAATGTCTTTATATCCCAAAGGGTCCCACATATACTTACATACATAATAATACATACAATAAGCAGAAAAAGAAAGTCACAGCACAGTACAGGAGAGTTTAGTAAGGTTCAGTAGAGGTGTAGGCAAAAATATTAGAAGAAAAATATTTATGTAATTATATTTTATGTATGTATGTATGTATGTATATATTGTGTTTTTATTATAATTTACGTAATTTGGGTTGCCCACTGATCTGTACTCTCAGCGAAAAGGCCTTTATTCTTACTCATACAAGTCAGGTGAAGGCAATGAGCCACATGGCAAATCCGTTATTATATACTAAACTATTTTGCGATGGCACCAAGTGCCACTAACCGTTCGTCTATCGAAACTACTACATATAATTAACTTAACACAAGTATTAAGAAGCCTTATCTTATACACGTCTACCGCACACTGATCTCATCTTAAATAAAAACTTTTACCTCTTACATCCTAACTTTAGTAGTTAGCGGTAGTCGAGTACCTGCATACAAACTGTACATAATTAACGTTCCTTTGTGCTTCAACTCTAATACAAAGTTGTAAAGAATGGTATCATGTTCACAATATGTTTTTATACAGGGTGGAAGTGTCAGCGCTCCTTTTACGGGAACAGCATATAGGGTAAAATATTTTAAACCCATACCTAAAGAAATTAATCAAGACATCTCAACAGTTTAGACGTAGGATTTTTTTTCATTTCACAATGTTTATCCATAACTGTATTTCATGTGACGCAGTTGCGCTTAGATACCAATAACGTAAACACATACTACTACAACAATACTAAACTACTACAACATACTAACTACTAAAGGTTAATCAACTTTTGGAATAAGGCATATGCGACGGTTTCCCTTTGATAGGTTTATGTGTGCGTGCGTCGTTCTTGAAAAATGGTGTTTTATATTACAACAATAATTTTATTATTTACTAGCGGCCTGCTCGCGGCTTTGCCCGCTTGAATTACAAGATTATTCATTTAAGAAATATATATATTACAAACAGCCTTAATTATTAATTAATTGATTTGTATAAGTACTCACGATATTATTTGTAAAATAACTTATATTAGCTCCTTTATAGTTTTTAAATAGGTAACATATATTATTTGTTAAATATATAATTGGTATACAGAATATACATAGAAAGCTCGTTTTTAGGCATTTTTATATAATCTATAAAATAATCAACATTTTCGGTCAAGTTCAAGTCGTACTCATGCCCCGAGAGTTTCGTACCAGTTCCATGAATATATACACCAAAAGCACCAAAAGAATAACTAATTAAGTTGTCATTTTGTATCAAATTAAGTACAGATTAAAATTTGTACCTAATGGTTTTTTTCTAAGACACAAATACAATAAATATTCAATTTTTGAAAAATAATTTTGGAATTTTCCTTTATACGTGCCGTAAATTTTAACTTCTTAACAAATTTCGTAATTGTATATCAACGGAAAGTACCCTATAGTTATGATAGAAAATGCGACAAAAAACAAAGCATAAACTCTCATATTTCATCGTCATTTGATTGCGATGATTTAGAAGATAGATTTTCGTGCTCTAAGGGAACATAGACTTGAACATTGAGGTATCTAACCTTTAACCGATCTTGTACAAAATAGTCTTGACAGACGGACAGACGGACAAACAACAAAGTTATTTTATAAGAATTTTGAGGTATGTACCCTAAAATACCCTTGGCACATACATACATGCAACATACAGGTGCAATAGTGCAATGTCGGTACGTGTCGCTTGTAAGTTATGGAATAATACTGCGGGATATTTTTATAAACAGTGTCAGAGCATTTTTTCTTGAGACACAATTTTTTAGAGGTTGCTACCAAAAGTGTTTTTTTTTTTAATAACATAAACGAACGAACGGACTGAAGAACCTATTCAAAATATTTCTTTGAATATTAAGTCATTCTTTATCACTGTGTTAAATAATTAAGAATTAAGCTAGACTGTTACGAAAGTAATCTTCACCAACAATTCAATTTAGTTTACTTTGTAGTTAGTACTATGAACAATTGTACTTTAAAAACGTAACGTATCATGTGTAGTCAATAGATATCATTGCGTATGTTTCTTTTTTTTTCAAATATTTTTTTTTCAATATCTTTAAAACTTTAAGTACATTATTTTTTGATAGAGTGTAGCGGTAACCTTTCCAAACTATATTTTCTTTTATGCACAGCTCCATCTATTTAAATCCCATCGCAATTAGTGGTAGCGTTACGTGTATGAAAGAGAGTATCAAGATTCGTTAGTACTTACTATTAGTTATTTAGTGTACTACTGTAGTTATTACTACAGACAAACAGATAAACAGATAAACAGACAAAAATTCCAAAAATGTTGGAAATGGATTCTGTTAATTATCCTTTAACACCCTGGCTTATTTTTTTTCAATATTTTCAATGTACAGAAACGACTTTTCTACAGATTTATTATAAGTATAGAGTATAGATTTTGTTTGAAAAAATCACTTTCATTTTTGGGATTTTTTAAAAATTGTATTAGGCTTTTATAGAGTAGTTAAAACTATGGTTTCATTTAAAGTGGTGCTGATACTTCCATCCTGTATAATCATATATCATGCTCTAGTAAGAAAAATAACGGTGTTAAGTTACTTAGTGAGTGACCATGTGATGTCACAAATTCGGGCAGCAAGTGGAGAACTAGACCAGTCGTGAACGTATTTAATATTTTTATTTCCTCGTTCTGGCAACGAAGCGAAGCGGCGATACGACATCATCAAGCTACCCGAAACTATGAACTTGTTACAACTTATTTATGTTGTTAGCATCACTGATGGAAGATTTTTACAAGTTTGTGCTACCCAATGATAACTGCTTAGAATTGATATGGTTCTTTGATTAAAGCGTTCTGAGCGTGCCAGTTGAGCACATATCACTTCGCCAATGTCACATGACAAAACATTAATTACGAAAGAGGTTGTATGTTGAAAAAGAGATATTGTTACACGGTAGGAGAATGAATGTGAAAAAAAATATCCAGTTAAAAATTACCTTTACCAAATAATAATAATAATATATATAACGTAAAGGGGCGCGTGGGTCTGGGCAGGCGGTCCTGATTCTTTAGGTCTTCCTTCATACTCGGATCTCGGTGAAGTCAGATAACACCTTAGCACTACCGTTCAGTATGCCACTCGAAGGAGAGGTGAAGTCCCCATCGTTCGTTCCCACTATTATTTTCCCCACCCACCCCCTAATTATCGTGACGCCCCGTCTTGTGTTGCTATCAAAGTGAAGAAAAGGAATTAATTCGTTTCCCCGAATAGAAATCGAACTTACAATCGTGTTTACCGTTACAAACTGATACTATCAGTCATATTATCTAAATTGGCCGCGACGATCTCTTAAAAACGGATATGTTAATCATTTGTTTTTCAAATATTTACATTATTTTTATGATAAAATTATTATTATTATCTATTTACATAGGTACGTTGAAGTATAACTTTTAAAGATAAACTCAATAATATCTATACACTACAAAATATTTTAAAAGAAAACTTTTTGTTAAAAAATTAAAATAGCTTTTGCTCTAGAGTTTAGAGTGATTAAGTTTTTTTTTATTATTCTTACTATCCAAGAAGTACCACTTCACTAAAAAGTACTTACTTACATTTATTTTCCTTCATAAAATGTTAGAAATGAGCAAGCAAACAAACAAACAAACTATTATAGTAATAAATTATTTTATTTTTCTTTATCCCTATAAGGAGATAAGGACCAATTGTTGATCTTCATTAATTATTTAGGATCATACCCTAAATAAGCTTCTACTGACTTTACTCATACTCTCAACTTAGCTAAAGATTAAACAAAACAAATTGAGAAGTTAAATCACAAATGTATACGGTTTTAGATAGTTTAAGTACAGAAATCTATATTAGTATCGTAAAGCTGAAGAGTTTGTTTGGCTTAATGCGCTAAGCTCATGAACAACTGATTGTAATTGAAAAATATTTGTAAGTTGGATTTATTGAGGAAGACCATTGGCTATACATATTACATCACGCTACGACGACGAATAAAAAATATATACAAGAGGGTTTGAGAGATTCCGAGAACATAATGCACTTTTAATTCTCATTGTTAGATTTGTTGCAAAAAAAAACAAAAATGTATAAATTCTACATAAAAACTTGATGGTAATTTACTAATTGGTGAAGCTTCAGTGAAGCTAACACAATTCTTGTATGTGGTACTTGTATATGTATTATATTATATTCCAGTGTCCAATTAAGATGAAATTCTAAATACGACTTCGAATACGAGTTCTGATGAGTATGAAATTACACATAAACAATGTTATTGTTGATTCAAAATAGCAGCATATTCCATCTAATATGAATGTCAATTGAAAGAGCTTAATTTGTAAAATACAATACACTATAAATATAATTAAAAAATAAAATATGAATACAACCTTTACCTTTAAATCTTTTTAAAAAAGAAGTAAAAAATAAATCAGCTTCACGCTGTATCCCACACACTGCAGGGTATGCAGAGAACCCAGTGTTAAGGCACTACGTTTCCCAGCATCTGCCGAATTCTGGAGGCATTGCGTGTTGAGTGACAGAACTCAACGCCGCGCTTGTCCCCGAGACTATAGCGAAGAAATGGATATATAAATTTAAGTAAATATTTCATATCCTCGAGTGGGGATCGAACCCACCACCAGTTGGTTTTACAGTCACATTTTGTGCCCCTGGGCCACGACTGACCTTGTTTTTAAAAAAGAAAAAAAAATGTTTTTTTTGTGTAAATATATTATATATATAACGATATTAAACTACAAACTATAACATTTTTTTAAATATTATTTATCACTAACCCATTGTCATTGTATGTATGTATTGTAAATATTGATTTTTATTGCATAAGTGAAGGCAGTTTATTAACTGGATCTCTTTATGACATACATTGTCCTATTGTGTGTTCGTCATACAAAGTTACGTTGTTATAAAGTGATTAGTATAACTAAAACTAATCTCTAAAGTAAAACTAAAGTAACTAAAAACAGACATCAGGGCACTCTGCAAATTCCAGACATTACGTGTTTACTGAACTCAACTCCGGTCTTTGTCTTTTTGGACATAAAAAAACGAAAAAAATCCCAATCATTACCATATTAACACTTAACACGTTTTATAAAATTCTAATAACTCTTAATAAAATCTCTTATGGCATCGCTCCGTCTGGGTCAGGGGCGATACGGATACGCGACATTGGAATGTAATATACTGGCGGAATGTAGCTCGGCTTACGTCGTTTTGTATGACACGGTACGATAGAAGTAGCGACGTGGTTTTTTTTAGCAATAAAACATATAGAACTTCTTTCTTCTTGTAATTTATTATTAAAGTGAGGCAGTGCGTGTAGTGGCGGAACTCAACCCCGGCACTCAACAATGGCTGCAGGATCAGGCGGAAAGTGGAGAACGGTAGCTTCTTAATGGAAACGGAGTGTCTTAACCTTAAGTTAACAGTTTCTCTCTGCCTACTTTATTATGTGTGGGATACGTCATAAAGCTAAAAACATATATTAAAGTTGTTTTTTTATAATCTTGAAAATATCTCGGAAAATGTTAAATTTATGTATGTTTTTTTATTTCTATACTTCCCGCGCATATGGCAGGAAGAACAGAACATAGTGTTGATACACCGTTTGACACTTTCAGATTAGTTTAGAATGAATATATGTTGTGTAGGGAAAATCAATGCTGTTATTTTATTTTACAAGAGCGGAGTTATTAAAATAATTTGATTGTAATCAGTTCAAATAAAATCAAATTAAGTCAGCTTCACGCTGTATCCCGCACACAGCAGAGTACGTGGTGCCTACCACGTAAAGACTCGTAATAATAAATATACATATATACATTATTCTTAAAAACATATTTAAATACGAGAGTTTCTACTTTAACGTAGCTGAACTTGTACCTTAAGTTGGCACTACCTCTGAACGGGCCTGATTTTTAAGTAAGTACTCATACTGTCTTAACTACATATAAGACTAATAGTCCTGAAAATTTCACCGTTGTTAAAATTACGTACCTAAACTTAATATCTATACAAGAAAAAAAGTTTTATTTAATTTCGTCCAGCTGTTCCGGAACAGACATTTTTTTGTAGCTTTGACTCTGCTCCTAAAACCCCTTTAATTATTATTTTGTAAATATATTCAATGTACAGACGCGTTATCTTTACTTTTTTATTATATGTATAGATATAGATAGATAGATAGATTATTATATATTATAATCATTATATTTCTTTATACTTTTTCGAAAAAAAGCAAATAATATCGAATACTCTTTAGTGACTCTCTTATTGAACCTTGCAATATCTAGTTCCCGTTAAATTATCGTTACACGTTTAGCTTTCCCTCAACTGCCATTACGTCGTGAATAAAATTAACTTTGTATACATGCCTATTTTACCAGAGTAGCTGTAGTGTAACTTACTTTACTATAGTATTCGTAAATTTAAATAAAATATTTATAACAAATAAAAATAATCAGAAGTTTTAATCGTGAAACTAATTTAAAAGACCAGTCATTGTGGCACAGGATCACAAATGTGTGTCTTTAAGCGTGATGGTTAGAAGTTCGATTTCCACTCAGGTTAGTTAAATATTTTAATATTTTTATTTCTCGGGTAATAAAGAAAAGCGCGGCGCTAAGTTCCGCCACTCAAAGTGCAATGCCTCCAAAAATCGAAAGATATTGGAGTGATGTATAATTAATAGGAGGAGTGTCTTAACACTAGGTTTCCAGGTGCCCTCTGCCCACTCTGCTATGTGCGGGCTACAGCTTAAAGTATAAAAACGTTTTAAAAAGTTCAATAAAGGTACAATATATGTATTTATCAAATACGTATATTTAATCATTTCCCGTCATTTGCGGAGGTAATTACGAGCATCCTGAGAAGATCAATTTCCTCCATATGACGTTACGGAAAGGAGCTTCCGTTATTAGAAGACTTTGCATATAATTAGAGAATTCATATATTTACCGTTTTATCAGAAATCAATATAAGCACATTTTGCTTTCTACTTATATGACAATCATCTTATCAATCATCATATCAAAAAGTAGCCACATAGTTTTTTTCCGCATAATAGGATGTACAGAAGGAATCTAGTATTAAGATACTCCGTTCTACGCTTTCCTTCCAAATTCAAGATATTAAAAGTGGGGAAATTCAAGCTTGCTACTGTAAATATTACGGTTGTGTGTGTGTTCGATTCTCGGGAGACTAAAATATTGAATATTTTCATTTCGTCTCTCTGTAAATGAGGCAAAAACGCGGCGTTGAATTCCGCTCAAGAATTCAGCAGAAAGTGGAGAACGGAAATGTCTTACTAGGGAACATTTATGGTCTTGTCACTGGGCTCCCGGGCTGCTTCTATACACCCTGGCATAAACGGGATAGCAGACAGAAGTTTTTCTAAGGCAAAGGCAGATAGGCAGAGAGAGAATCTGGGGTAAGACACTCCGTTCTCTGTTTTCCATTTTTCGAAACAATGCTTGTTATTATTGCTGCGCTTTAGTAAATTATAATTGATAAAGATATTAAACAGAATTTGTACGATCTTCCAAGTGTTACCATATTGAAAAAAAAACCTAAGCAATTTAAAACAAAGAGCGACATGGCCAACGCGTGCACTATAAAGATAGTGGTAGCCGCTGTATCAAAAACAAATGGCCTGTTAAACTACCCTCACGCACCATTTCGTGTATAATATTTTATAGATGAGGGTAAATAAATATAATATTTGTACTACAGGGATGAAATTTAGTTAAAACACAGCTTCACGCTTAAATTGTCAATATTTATTTTTTATAGCTTCACGCTGTATCCCGCATATAGCAGCGTAATCAGAGGGAAAATAGTGTTAAGACACTCATTCCGTTCCCCACTTTCTGTCAGTTTGTTAAGGCATTTCGTGTTGAGTGGTGGAACTCAGTGCCGGGTCTTGCCTCTACACCAGAGCGAAGAAACGAAATA
Organism: Heliconius himera; assembly: GCA_021202915.1. Lineage (NCBI taxonomy): Eukaryota > Metazoa > Arthropoda > Insecta > Lepidoptera > Nymphalidae > Heliconius > Heliconius himera. The sequence goes on from JAJHJA010000279.1 coordinate 823,204, forward strand.
TTAAATATTTAATTTCGTAAAATAAGAATCGAACCCACAGCCTGTCGCGTTTCCAGACACACGCTTCTGCTCCTGCGACTAGACTGGAATAAAAAAAAATATGTAACTATATATAAAAAAAAAAATTCTTTAAATATAAATTCTATCACATTACTGCGTGAGATAGCACACGCTAACGCTTTGCCCTGACCCAGCTGTTACAACGGAGCGTGATATTGAATAGAAAGCTTAAGGAGCGTAAAAAATGCAAAACGTAAAACTTTCAGAGACCACACTATAATCTACTTAAAAAAGTTTTAAAATATGTTTTCATATATTTTTTCTTTAGTTTCACTTTATATCCTGTATTATATATAGTAGGGTAGGCAGATGAAACCCACTGTTGAGACACTCCGCCCTCCTTGGTCGAAAATACACTTGAATTGTATGAGACATTGTGTTGAGTTTTACAATTAAACGCCGCACTTTGTCTTACCAGAGCGAGTGTAATATTCATTTACTATTTATTACACGTTGCCCCGAATTGCAGCTGAGCCCACTGCCACCCTTTAATGAGATGATCTCATATAAATAAAATTTCTTTTTTTTCTTTAGATATATAACAAGACAGGCAGAAATAGCCTAGTGTTGAGGTTCTCCTCTTTCCGCTGTAGAGCAATAATAAAGCTTCATGCTTTTTCCTGCATAACGGTAGGTACCACTTAATTTTTTGGAAATATTGCGTATTGAATGGCGGAACTAAACTCTGCTTATATTTCGAATTTGAGATTAATGCTGTGGGGAGGAAAGAGAGTATTCTGTCCCTCAGAAAACGCAAACACTATTCGGCTGAAAAAAGTTAACTCCACAGTAACTGCCTTTAAAACAGCGCCGGTACGTTGTCAATATTTACATACATATTTAATTAAAATAATTAATTGAAATTTATAAACCAATTACACTCTAAATGTGCTATAAATTCAATCAACGAGTACAAATTACTGTCGATACTAGATTACGTGTTTATTTTAGATAATGAGTTTAATCACATTTAAATTTTATTAACATAATATTACGTTCATGTTAGAATTTTCCCGATAATAGGTACATATTTTAAAGCGCTTCTCAAATTTTAAGGATTATATATTTGTCATTATAATTATATCATTTACATATTTATTAATCATATTAATAATTATAAATGTATAATATACACTATGATAAAACAGTAAAAAAAATGTGTCTGTACATTTAAAACAATGTAGCTGGGTTTAATATAAATTAAAATTAAATTAAATCAGCTTCACGCTGTATCCCGCACAAAACAGTGTAGGCAGAGGGAACCTAGTGTTAAGACACTCTGATCCCCACTTTCCGCCAAGTTCTGGAGGCATTGCGTGTTGAGTGGCAGAACTCAACGCCGCCCTTTGCCTCGACGCTAGTGCGAATTCGAAACCAGTCGATTTTGCAGTCACACTGTGCCCCTGCGCCCCGACCGCCCTCTAACAAATTGGATTTAAAATAACTAACAGAAAATGCATTTTTTTTTTTATTTTGTCTGTCTGTTGCGTGTACAGGTCATATTCTGATCTACTGGGCCAATTTGAATAAATTTTATTTTTTGTCAGGATCTAGGCTATATATTTGTGAGTAATATCTAATAATATCCCAACAGATTAAAATTACGTTTTATTAAATGTACAACAACAGTATAGATAACCGTACTAAAATAATCATATTTTCCTAAAATCAATCAAATAACATTAAATAAAAAAGCGGACAGTCGCGCAGGAGCCACTAGTTATATTAATATTCATCATTATTCATAGATATTTTATGAATAAATTGATATTCATAAAAAAATCTAAATATTCTTTATTCAATTAGGCTATTATATATTATGCTAGTACATGTCAGTAGTGTCAGTCCGATCCAGTGGTTCCTATAGGAATTTATAAAGTTTCTAAGGTTCAGAAAGCCGTTCTGCCGGTACTAATTTTAAATATCAAACAAAATAAACCAAAACACAATACTTGTATTTAATTGTGAAATTACATGTCTAGTAACAATGAAAACATCGCGTCTGGCTGAAAACGTAACGATTGAGGGTTCGATTCTCACTCGTAACTGATAACTTTCCCTGCGCAAAGCGTGGCTTTGGGTTTCGCCTCTTAACACGCAATGCCTCAAGAAAAGTGGAGAATGAAGTGTCTTAAAATTAGGTTTCCAGATTCCCTCTGATATTTGCAGCATATTTCCCCACTCTGGTAGACAAAGAGCGACGTCTCCACTTATCGCCTAATTTTCGAGATATTGCATTTTGTGTAGTGGCGGAACCAAACGTCACGTTTTGAACGCTTTCACCGTATCGTTTAAATGATAATAAGTAAGTAGAAATCGAACCCACAACTATCTTAGAAATTTGTAAAGCTTAAAGCTTAATAATAATAATTGATTTTAGACAAATGTTTTGTTTTCTATGCAACCTTTAAAGTAACAGAGACACTTTAAATACGGTCAGCGTAAAATACTTTAAATAGGCTAAGAATTAAATAAAAGTATTACGTACGTTTGTATTTTGCGGTCGCTTTGTTTAAATTCCTTGTCGACTTGCAACGGTTTTTCCACTTTGCGAAATTATATAAAGATAAAGTAAAAAAGGTGAAAAATGTTTCTCTGTATGTACTGGGCTTAAGTATAACTTTACTTTTTCTTATTACATTTCGTCCCCGCCCTGGTGACGAGCGAGGTTGAGTTACGTGGATCAAGGCGCAATTTGGGGAAAATTAGAGGAAGCTCATAGCTGGCTGTTTCTGTACTCTCTGCCAGCAATCAGTCCTTGATGTTATATATTTTTTCCATGTTATTATTCAAAATTAAATTTAAAAGATTAATAGAACTGAGTTTTTTCACATATACCGGCAATCTGTAAACTTCGATATTTTTTACAGTATCTCGACAATGTATAAAATATCTGAGGCGTCTAGACAATGTATGAAGTAATGTTATGAATATTATTGCCCATTACATACTTTGCCTAGATAATGAATAAAATTCTTAAGGATTGCATAAAGTACCTGCGGTTCTACCGGCAATGTGTAAAATAAATAGAACTTTGTCCATATTTCTATATTCGAGGTACAGATTTAGCAGTTTTTAAATGCGAATTAGGTTAAGTTAGGTTAGAAACTTATAACGTTGGGAGTATTAGCTGGGAAGGAGCAGCGCCGTGTCCTCACAAATGAAGTAGGGGCGATCTGTCGCTGCCTGCAAACTAGGCAGAAGGAACATAGTGTGTTTTTTTGAAGAAATGGAAATATACATTTAAATAAATATTTAATTTCCTCGTGTCAGAATATAATAACTCACAGCTTACAACCAATCGCGTTTACAGTCACACTTTGTGCCCCTGCGCCACGACTGGCCTCATATACTACATACATACATATGTAACTACCAATAGAAATCTGCATGAAATGGAAGCAAGTATAAAAAGCTGCAAGTCAACAAATGGCAATAAGCTTTTTGCCTTTTTTTTAAAACATTTTTTAAAGTGTTATTCCACACTTAGGAAAGAAAAATACTTATTTAGAAAACGTATAAAAATTTGAACGCAGCGGGACTCGAACCCGCGCCTCCTGGAAACCGACCAGCCTGGTCGGTTTCCAGGAGGAGTATTTAAGCTTTTTGCCTGCCTGCCTGCCCGCAAGTCCTTGCTCTCATCTTATACTCGTACATTCATAACCGGCTGCGCATTCAGTATTTTATAGAGAACCTAGGCAAAGCATAAAATAAATAATATTTCATATATTACTTACACGTTTTTGGTATTCTATATATTGGCAGGTCGGATATTTTTGAAGTAATATATAGAATACCGGATTATACAGATTGCCTGTCACCAAAAGATTAATTTTTTTACATATTTTTTTTTAGTTTCACTCTGTATATCGAACACAAGAGTATATTATTATTACTAAGACACTACTTCACTAAACTCTTCAGCGTGTAAAATGATGGAAAAGCGAGGAAAGGAAAATATTAATTATTTTATTTCCCAGTGTGGGAATTGAACCCACAACCGTTCCGTTTACAGTCGCAAGCTTGTGGACACAATGCGCCAAGCATTGCATATTATTCTTTTCATCATTATTATTATACTAATTAATTAAATATACAAATAGACTTTAAAGTATTTTAACGCTTTGATTTTCATTTACTTACATTTTTAATTTGGTAGCGTTTGAGATTCTCTTGTTTATTTAAACCAGCTTCAACTTCAAAGAAAAGGATAATATAGATTTTCACGTTTCATGGAAAATGCTAAAAACGTTTACTTTCTCGCGTGCGTTAACTGGAAATAAAATAATAATATGAAATGGAAGAAAGTATTCTCTTTTTATATGTTTACTTTGCACTAAACTGTAGAAAATATTAGAAGAACGCGTATCTAAAGATATGCGATCTTATAACCTACTGAGAAATTTATTAAATTTGTCTTTTATTTTTTAGCTCTAGGATGTATCCCGCTCATAGCAGCGTAGGCACAGGGAAAAACTGCAAACCTAATAAAAAAACACTCTATTTCTATAAGGACTCTTCTGTTCCTCACCAGGAGGCATTGCCAGTTGAGTGGAAAAATGAAAATATTAATTATTTCATTTCCTCGAGTGGGAATCAAATCCATAACCTGTCGCGATTACAATTGCATGTTCGTGCCGCTGCACCACCAATGACTCATTCAACTATAAATTTCAGTTGCCAAAATATATAATTTATATTTTTATACTTTTTCTAAAAAAGTATTTTTCTTTTCAAAGTTTGAAAAAACTTTAAGAAATAATATTAAAAATAATTTCCAAATTTTATATTTATCTGTATACCAATTTTGCCTTTGATCTAGTTTTAGCTATGTACAGACTTATAAGTTAGTTACCTCCTTTTATATATTTAGATACCTGAATCAACACGTGAAATACGAGTCATCAAAGTAAAATCCTAACCGTATTTATTCGGGATTCGACTATTCTCGCCAATAAAAAACCACAAAATTGATGTGTACCAGTATGTGTATACAAATATGGTTAAAATAAATCTATTGATGCTATCGTATTAAAAATTGAAATCGGTCCAGAAATCGACGGAGAAACATCAATACCTATATTATAAATTCGAAACTGACTCTGTCTGTTTGCATGTCCTCGCATAGCATTAATATTTTTTTTATTTTATTTATTTAGATTATATTTCGTGTTATTATATTGTTTTAATTTTAATATTCTCAAATATTTATTTTACGTTGATAATATTATTAAAGTAACCAACACCACATTTTGGTTTTGTTTACTTTTTTTAAATATTTTTCTTTGGTTACGTTTACTATTATTATATATTTTTGTTAATTTTAATTGGTTAGGTATTTTTATAATATTAAGAATTTCCTTTAGTTACTTTTACTTGTTTTGTTTATTAATTTCAATTACTCAGATATTTTTTTATAATAATAAGATTTTTCTCTACTTATTATTCTTTATCGGCTTCTTTTGATTATATTTTTTACTAATCCTTTCTACTAAATATAAAAAAAAAGATTTTTATTAAAGAAGGTATTGTAAGAAAAACGTTGTTTACAAATAAAACCAAGTTCGCGTGTAATTTGTACCGTAACCTCAACCTCAAGCAAATTAGTCCTGAATGGATATCGTTATAATAACCCCGGAGATTTTATAATTACCATAGTAGGTAGGTAGGTAATAGAGGCCAGTGGTGGCGCAGGGGCACAAAGTTACAGGTACAGTTAATCGACTGGTTGTGGGTTCGATCCCCACCTGAGGAAATGTAATATATATTTACATTAATATTTTTATTTCTTCGCTCTAGCCTCGAGGCAAAAGCACGGCGTTGAGCTCCGCCACTCAAAACGCAATATCTTCAGAATTCGGCGCAAAGTGGGGAACGGAGTAACACTGGGTTTCCTCTGCCTACCCTGCTGTGTGCGGGATACATCGTGAAGCTGATTTAATTTTTAATTTTAGTCGGTAATATTTTGTTATTTCATTACCGTATGAATTACGCCGCGTTCAATCAATCAGCGCCGGTTCGTACTTATACTGATTGCACTGTTATTGGAAATATTTATTTATTTGAAACTGACTTTAAATTGTTTAATTTATTAACTAACTTTATTCATTTCTTGGATGAATAATAATGAATTGTAACATAGCTGTTTGATTGTTGCTATATTTTTGTTTACTTGTACCTATGTTAAAATATTTTATATTAAATAACTGAATTCACGCTGTATCACTTGCGGGGTAGTCAGAGTGAACGCAGGTCCAAACGCTACGGTCTCTATATGCAGAGGCATACCTCTTTCGCCTCTTCTCCTGTCATGAACCTCTTCATACATGCCCTTTGGTGGATTCTGATGAATTTTATGTGACCTTCCTCCAGTATCTTTGACGATTCGATTTATTCGATCATATTTTTTTCTTTCGACGTGCCAAAAGCAACTAAGCACTTCTTCTCTTCATTCTCACCGTGACGTCCCTGCTAATACCTGTCATTCTATATATGTCTTCATTGCGGATTTATTAAGGTAGCCTGACTCCGCATATCAGTCTCATCAATGCATCTAAGGGACCATTGTCCTTGTTATCAGCACTATTACGCCTTTCCACATCCATCTCGTATCTTCCATCTCTACTGAACATACTTCCCAAATAAAACACTTTATTCATTTGTTTGAATATCTCCCTATTTACGCTGATTTGCAATAAATGTATTTATAGCTATTATAATTGGTGGATTTGGAAATTGATTTGTTCCCCTTGATTATAAATTTACTACTCAATTAGTTAAAATGTTTTTTAAGCTTCACGCTATTGACGGAGTCTTAAAACACTCCGTTCCCATGAAGATACTTTCGTTGCCCACTTTCCAAAGCGAGAAAATAAATATATATATTACCAAACCAATTTCATCTTTATAATGTTATTATAGATCAAATTGATGTACTCGTATATAGTATTAAGGATACAAAAAAAACGGTTTCAAAATAATAATTTATTAACACATCTTTGGTTTTGAAATACACCAAATACTTTTTATAATAGACAATGAAATAATAATAAATATTTCTTAACCTTTACACTATATCTCACATGTAGCAGAGTACGCAGTTTCGCACTGCCTAGTGTCAAAACATTCCATGCCCACAGAACTCAACGCCGCACTTAAGCTTGTTATCAAAGCGATAAAATTTAAATTATTTAATTGACTCCAGGGGATCGATGTGATCGTGCCACTACGCCATGACCGCCTTCAAATCATTTGTGATAATCCGTTATTCATTGACGTTGTAGTCTTTATCCGTACTAAATTCTATTTCACTATATACATCTTTATAGTTTTCAATACTTTCCAGAACCTCCCTTGACCTCGGATCGTGGGTGTTTATCATAAAATCCTCGTATACATAAGTAGTATTATCAATTAGGCGTTCTCTAAGAAAATTGTTGCCGAAATTTTCAAAAATAACTTGGTCGTTTTCTATATCATCACTACAGCATCTATGAAAGAAGAGATGTAGGACTGGACGCTTATAAATACAACTTAACACTATGAACAAGATTAGAGTCACTAGAATGCAGAATGTTAGGAATCGACACCACATTTTGAATCATCTCAAGATTCCCTTTGTCTTGTCTTCCGTAAAATGCAATTTATATTTTTATTCAAATCCGATATAATCATTGCATTGAATTTTTTATTATTTTGGAATTTCGTTTATACTATTGTAAAAATATGATTAAAATTTGTTTATTTTTATTTGTCAAATTTCGATGACACTAGTAGTTTCGTATGACGCTAATTTGTTACTGAGGCAAGAAAAACAAAGTAACCTAATCGACGTTATTAAATGATTGACTTGTATAATGTTCACGTGGCAGACTATAGACTAGCACGTTTTAGTATATTAATGTAAGCCTCTGATTTTGAATGGAAAAAAATTTAAATCAACTTCACGCTGTATCCCGCACACAGCAGGGTAGGCAGAGGGAACCTAGTGTTAAGACACTCCGTTTCCCGCTTTCCGCCAAGTTCTGGAGGCATTGCGTGTTGAGTGACGGAACTCGACGCCGCGCTTTGCCTGGGCACCAGAGCGAAGAAATGAAAATATAAATGTAATTAAATATTGAATTTCTTTGAGCGGGGATCGATCCCACAAACAATTCATTTTACAGTCATACTCTGTGCCTCTGCGCCAAGACTGGCCTCAATGGAAAAGTTTATTTAAAATGTTCCACCAGCTTGGCTCCTCATAAGCTAGAATCCAAAATCATTTTTTTTTATCAAGAATTTCTCCTGATGTTAACAACCATATTTTTAAGCATCTAAATGTGTACATACATGATAAACACTTTACTAAAAACTTATTGCTACTACGTATTTAGTTTAGACCTAAATAGTGACACGAGTCCATTACTACTGTAGTCGTTAGGGTCGTAACTCTTAGCACATACAACCTTTATATTTATTTTATTATCCTTTAAATTGAAATAACGCACTGTTTGTTCCCTTGACAACTAAACTAATAAACTAATAAGAACAGACTATATAAAAGACGACCTTTAAAATTTTGAGATCTTACCTAAATGTAAACTATAAAGAATTATTCGTCTCTAATTAAGGACTGGGTGTATGATGAGCAGTATAATTAAACTTAACTTTAGGCTTACATTTTATATTTATAATTTTTGTAAAGAAATTAGGTGGCATATTTTAGTTAGTAAAAATACAAACTCCTCTAATAAATATATTGTAAAAGTAAAAATGTGTTTCGTCAATTAAAATCAAAAAATATATATGTTTTAAAAGACGAAACGTTAAGCGAGATAGTATGTAAGAACCTAGTGTTAAGTTCTGTCACGAATTGTAATTATTCTACTTAAAATAATTAAATAATTTTCTCCCAATATACTTTTACATTAAGTAAATATTGTAATTATTGTATCATCATCACGTAACGAGCGTATCTTATGATGGGGCAAGGAATTTTCCGGTGATATCTATTAAATCACTCGAGTTTAGGCTGCTGCCTGTTGCAGCTGTAGTTTAGAAAAATGTATTTTTTTATGTTTTTTAATAAAACATAATACATTCACTCATGTAAAAAAATATATATTTATCCATGTAAAATATTTTTTTATCCGTACAATTGTCTTAAGACAATAGGAACGCACGTCTATAGTACACCAATGCCATGGATGTGCCAAGCTTACAATTTGTATGCAGATTCGCTCCACCGAAGATATGTCCGCTATATTAAGAACGAGTATTGAATATAAACAAATTTAAACGTCAATACTTCATACTTCGGTCACGTATACGTGGCCACTGTTGGACTTCCGATGGGGAAATTCAAGATGTAATTTTTTCAATATAATTTCAACTGAATACCGCCAAATGAGGCCATCGTGGTGCAGTGGCATAGCGTCTGATTTACACGATGGTTACAGGTTCGATTCCCAGTAGAGGGAATGTATTATTTTTGTTTTATCGCTTTGGCAACAAGACAAAGCATGGCGTTGAGTTCTGCCGCTTTACACTCAATGTCATGAAAATTTGGCGGAGAGTGGGCAACGGAGTGTTTAATTTTTATTAACATTTTCCTTCCCCGTTGTTGTTCTATTTACATGTGTTAAGCAGTATACGGCGGTAAGTTACGTACTTAACACGCAACGTGGCTTATTAATTTGGTCTATACTACAAGTATTTCAAAGCAACGAAAAACATTTACTAGATTAATTTTACCTACTTCACAAAATACGTTTCGATTTTCTCGTACAAGAATCTACTAGAATCTACTATTATTTTACTCCGTTAGATGAAAAGAAGTTGCAAGGAGTGTAGACCACCTTCACGACATACTTCAAGGTTATCAGAAGTCAATAATATAAATATTATACAGAGTGGAAGCGTCAACAATCCTTTTACTTGAACTGCAAATAGGGTAAAATATTTTACACCCATACCTCAAGAAATAATCAAGATACCTCAACAATTTAGGCTTAGGATTTTTTTTTCATTACACGATGTTTATCCATACCTTGTATTTTGTGTGACGCAGTTACGCATAGATACCAATAACGTAAACGCATATGACAAAAATACTACTAAAGGTTAAACAACTACCAGGCCGGTCGTGGCGCAGCGGCACGAGGTGTGACTGCAAAACCGACTGGTTCTGGGTTCGATTCCCACTCGAGGAGATGAAATATTTACTTAAATTTATATTTCCATTTCTTCGCTCTGGTGTCGAGGTTAAGCGCGGCGTTGAGTTCTGCCACTCAACACGCAATGCCTCCAGAATTCGGCAGAAAGTGGGGAACGGAGTGTCTTAACACTAGGCTCCCTCTGCCTACCCTGCTGTGTGCGGGATACAGCGTGAAGCTAATTTAATTTAATTTTTTTAGTTAAACAACTATGAACTTTGCCGCCAATACCTACAACTCGATTTTGGAATGAGGCGTATGCGACGGTTTCCCTTTGATAGATTTATGTGTGCGTGCGTCGTTCTTGACAAATGAGGTTTTATTTGACAACGATAATTATATTGTTTATTTTGTTTGAAAAAAACACTTTTTTATTTTTGGGTAAATAACTTTTTTTTAATTGTATTAGGCTTTTATAGAGTAGTTAAAACTGTGGAAAAATTTAAAGTGGTGCTGACAAACACACTCTGTATATACATATATACATAAACTAGTTATCACATTGTAAGGGCTTCCATGAATCAAAATATGCACGTATGCCTTTGATGTCTACAACCACTCGACTATTTAACGGATCATGCATTTTTTACATACAAATAAAATATTACGAAATGTATTGAAATTTCAATTTTAATTTAGTGGCAGTGTGTGAACACGACAGTTGTCAGATCGATCTCCACTCGGGGAAAAAATATATATTTAATAATATTTTCATATCTTCGCCCTGCTAATGAGGCAAAGCACGCCGTTAAGTTCCGCCACTCACCACGCATTTGCGGCAATGCGGAAACTACATCAGAAAGTGGAGAACGTAGTGTTTTAACACTAGGTAGGAAAATTGAGGGAAAACTAGGGTACGCGGTGTCGTAACACTAGGTTCCCCCTGCCTACCCTGCCTCATATAATTTATTTTAAAATGTATAATTTTGGTGCTCTTTGTAATAATTCACAGATCCTCATGTCGAGCCAATATCAAGTATTAATATGCATCCCGCACTTTCGTATTAGCATGCAAATGAATATCTAACGAAAATGATTTATAGACAATCGCCGACACAAATTTATTAATGTCGGATTTCATTCGACGTCTTGGAACCTTGCTCTAGTAAGCATCACAACGAATTTACATATACTACGACGTCATAATGAGTGGATACGTCGTAATGAGTGGATAGTTTTGGATTCGAATCCCATTTCGAGTAATATTTAAATTTATAACAATACATCAATCATAATATGATGGAGACCGTCGTTGTGCAGTAGCTCACCGTCTGACTGTCAACTCAAAAGTTAAATTATTTGTATATCTCCGCACTAGTAGGCAAAGCGCGGAGTTGAGTTCCGCCACTCAGTTACTAAAAGCGCTTACTTCAGCTTCAGTGATCTGGAGAAAAATGTAAAACGGAGTGTTTTATCTCTAGGAAGTCTAACTACCGTTTTAAATGTGGAATAAACAATTAAATAACGTCCTCTGTATATTCTATAGACATTAACTACTGACATGGCGTTGCAATCCGAGAAGCGAGGAGCAGTGCAACCCAACTGACTTGCGATGCATGAAAAGGTTTTCTAATAATCAGCTTCACATCATTTTCCGCATACATAAGGATAAACAAAAGGAACGCAGTGAGTAGACACTACGTTTTACACTTTTCGCCAAATTTTTCGAGGAATTGCGTGTTAAGTGGCGGAATTCAACGCCTGGCTTTTGCCTTTGTGCCTGAGCCACGACGACCAAGGTTAAGGGACTTTATTAAAATGTGCATACATCATTTTTTTTATTGCGCAGTAATGCAGTAGGGCAATATTTCACTTTAAACGCCATTTTTGTGTTCGCGATCTCGCGTAATATTTAAATAATTTTTATTTCCCTTATCCTCGAAGGCGGCTGTTTCTGAAGCCGAATTTTAGGAGTGGAAGGCTAAAAAGAGGAAAGAAAGACTTGTATTAAAAAAATGCGTATCGTTGAATTCCATTACCCAACATACGGAGATGATGATGATGATGAAAGCGGAGTGTCTTGACACTTGGTTCTTTCTGCCTACATCACAGGGTGTAGACAGTGAAGTCCCTAATATTTTACTAATTAGAAGCTGTATGTCATAAGTAAACATAAGGTATAGCGCGCATTGGTGACTTTTGTCACCGTGACTGCTGCGTCACTGTCACCGTGTACATCACCCTAAATGAAGGTGCGCGCATTCGGATACGTGACAATTGGGTGACTTTTTGTCCGCGGGGGATGGCGACACGCCCGTGACGCAACTGTCACCGCGTCCATAGGTTTGTATGCCCGTGCGCGCATTAGAAACTAAATGTCACCTCCACCTTGCGGTTTCCATACTAGTCGTCTTCCGCATAAACAAGAAACAGCAGCGTGCAGCTCCGAATTTTAATTTCAAGAATGGCGTCAATTTCATCTCCAAGGCAAAACGTGTGTTTTCATGAAGATTCGAAAGGATTTCATTCGACGTCTTGGAACCTTGCTCTAGTAAGCATCACAACGAATTTACATATACTACGACGTCATAATGAGTGGATACGTCGTAATGAGTGGATAGTTTTGGATTCGAATCCCATTTCGAGTAATATTTAAATTTATAACAATACATCAATCATAATATGATGGAGACCGTCGTTGTGCAGTAGCTCACCGTCTGACTGTCAACTCAAAAGTTAAATTATTTGTATATCTCCGCACTAGTAGGCAAAGCGCGGAGTTGAGTTCCGCCACTCAGTTACTAAAAGCGCTTACTTCAGCTTCAGTGATCTGGAGAAAAATGTAAAACGGAGTGTTTTATCTCTAGGAAGTCTAACTACCGTTTTAAATGTGGAATAAACAATTAAATAACGTCCTCTGTATATTCTATAGACATTAACTACTGACATGGCGTTGCAATCCGAGAAGCGAGGAGCAGTGCAACCCAACTGACTTGCGATGCATGAAAAGGTTTTCTAATAATCAGCTTCACATCATTTTCCGCATACATAAGGATAAACAAAAGGAACGCAGTGAGTAGACACTACGTTTTACACTTTTCGCCAAATTTTTCGAGGAATTGCGTGTTAAGTGGCGGAATTCAACGCCTGGCTTTTGCCTTTGTGCCTGAGCCACGACGACCAAGGTTAAGGGACTTTATTAAAATGTGCATACATCATTTTTTTTATTGCGCAGTAATGCAGTAGGGCAATATTTCACTTTAAACGCCATTTTTGTGTTCGCGATCTCGCGTAATATTTAAATAATTTTTATTTCCCTTATCCTCGAAGGCGGCTGTTTCTGAAGCCGAATTTTAGGAGTGGAAGGCTAAAAAGAGGAAAGAAAGACTTGTATTAAAAAAATGCGTATCGTTGAATTCCATTACCCAACATACGGAGATGATGATGATGATGAAAGCGGAGTGTCTTGACACTTGGTTCTTTCTGCCTACATCACAGGGTGTAGACAGTGAAGTCCCTAATATTTTACTAATTAGAAGCTGTATGTCATAAGTAAACATAAGGTATAGCGCGCATTGGTGACTTTTGTCACCGTGACTGCTGCGTCACTGTCACCGTGTACATCACCCTAAATGAAGGTGCGCGCATTCGGATACGTGACAATTGGGTGACTTTTTGTCCGCGGGGGATGGCGACACGCCCGTGACGCAACTGTCACCGCGTCCATAGGTTTGTATGCCCGTGCGCGCATTAGAAACTAAATGTCACCTCCACCTTGCGGTTTCCATACTAGTCGTCTTCCGCATAAACAAGAAACAGCAGCGTGCAGCTCCGAATTTTAATTTCAAGAATGGCGTCAATTTCATCTCCAAGGCAAAACGTGTGTTTTCATGAAGATGAAATAGACAACGACATACTGATTGACTAAATTGAGTTGAGGCCGTAGCTCTATGACAAATCCCTAAACGATTATTTTTTCTACGTTTGCTTTTTTTTCTATTTCTTAATATAAGTGCAAAAGGCAACCATCTCTTGGAGATTCATTTTATCAAATGTAAAAAAATTCGTCACTGTCACCGCAAGTGCGCGCAGTAGCGAAAAGCATGGTGACATGACAGTGACAAAGAATTTATTGTCACCGTGACAAAAGTTACCAATGCGCGCTCTCCCTAAATTTCCTTGTCAAAGAATACAATAAACTAAAGCAAATTAGTTTTATTATAACCGATTAATTACACAACATAAGCTACACATTTCCTCGTCGACGCATTACTTGGCTTCCAACGACGTTAGTTTATAATGTGTACTTGTTATGTCGATTTCTATATAGTACAGTGGTTAGTATTTGTGATCTTATTTATTTTTAGCATTATTTATTTTCGGACTGCATGTAGTAAGATAGGCAAAGGGAACCTGACGTTAAGAAACTCCGGTCCCCACTAACAACCCAATTTTTGAGACATGGCGTGTTGAGTGGCGACACCTAACGCCGCGCTTAACCAGGATGAAAAGAGGAAAATAACACATTCTCCCGAATAATTTGAAGAAAGTTTGTTATCAAAAAATATTATCTATAAAATACGAAGATGGTTAAAAATAAAACTAATATAAAAAAAAGAAATATTTATTGAGTATACATATTAATCCAATCTAAATAGTAAGTTACGTCAGTAAACAAAATACTATGTTCAGTACAAAAACTTCTATCGCTCGGGTCTCCATTGCGTATGCCGCGTAAAAACCACGTGTCTGCCTGTCTCACTGCGAATATACCTCCGTAACTCGGACATACTGTTATATCTGTAATTATATTATTATTAATATTAATATGAATGAGGCCAGTCGTGGCGCAGCGGCACGAAGTGTGACTGTAAAACCGACTGGTTGTGGGTTCGATCCCCACTCGAGGAGATGAAATATTTACTTAAATTTATATTTCCATTTCTTCGCTCTGGTGTCGAGGCTAAGCGCGGCGTTGACTTCTGCCACTCAACACGCAATTGCTCCAGAATTTGGCAGAAAGTTGGGAACGGAGTGTCTTAACACTAGGTTCCCTCTGCCTTCCCTGCTGTGTGCGGGATACAGCGTGAAGCTGATTTAATTTATTAATATGGATTAAATTATAGTGACTACCTATTCGGGATAACCCGTCGTGACATCGTGGACGATTGTGAGTTTGATTCCCATTCGGGGAAATAAATTATTTTCTTTTCTTTGATCTTGTAACGCACGGTGTTAATTTCCATCACTCAACACGCTATGTCTTCAAAATTGGGCGGAAAGTGGAGAACGGAATAACACTACACTATCTGTCCACCCTGGTATATGAGGGATATAGAGTGATGCTAAAAAAACATTACAGACCAATTTTTAAACGTAAAAATACGTATAATAATTCTAACTTTTTAGGAATAAATAATTCTAACTTTTTAGGAATTCTACTCTCACACAATATTATGATGGCCTTATTAGTAAGCTTTGGTCGTCCATCTGTCTATTACAGTAATATCATTTCTGTCGGTGGACATTATATTTTAAAGGCACCGTGGGTTGTGTGGTGTTAATGCTATGATTGCAAGTTCGATTCATTCCTTTTTTAAAGTAATGTTTACGTTGTTAGCTCTACTATCTTTTATGACACCAGGCTGATAGGAAAGAGGGTACTCTGTCCCTAAGAAATTGCAAGAGGCTGCAAGTTATCTCTATATATAATAAGACAGTAAAAATATTTTGTCTGTACATTTAGTAATTTTGACTGAAATGGATAGAGGGACACTTAAAAAGAATAATAGAAAGCAAAAAAATTTTTTTTTAATTTCTTGTCTGTCTGTCTGTCTGTCTGTCGACATATTTCTGTCCGCATTTTTCTCTGAAAGTACTGAACCGATTTAATTGAAAATTTCACCAATTGCTTTGTTTTAACTCAACTTAAGTACTAAAGTTCGGTTCATCAAAATCGGTTCATTAAAAAAAAATTATCGTCATTTGAATGAACTCAAGGCATTAGCTTGCCTGCGAATATTATATAGCAATTGCGCTGGTATGACCCTGGCTAAAGAATGACGTTCAAAACGTCTGGGTTATATGACTGTTGATAAAAATATATATTTTTGAAGCACTATTATATAATATTTTATACAATAAAGTAAACAAAATTGAATTGTTAGTGGAGATTACCTTCATAAATCATAACAGTTACGTTTAAGTCGTAATTAATTCAACACAGAGATAAAGAACGATCTTGAAAGAAATATCAAGTAAATACAAAGATTTTTTGGTTGGTTCGTTCATATAATATATGTAACTAATTTAAAAACTGTACAGGAGTTAATATGCAATTATTACAGTTATTTTATAAAGAATATTATGAATCCTTCAAATCAATAATTTAACATTTAAGGCTGTTTCTGAATGAGTAAATTAAATTATTCACTGATATCAGCGCATTTAACAGAGTATATTTACCTATATGGTAAAAAGAACATAAAGTTACAAAAATATATACGTGTAATAAATAATTAGCTTTATGTATATTTTATAAATATCAAATATCAACAATGGTCGTATTTTTTTATTTAAAACAATCAAAAAATCTTTGACGATAATGTCGTAAAAAAATCATATTAGAAGTCATTATAGTTGTCAATCAATTGTGCATATTAAATCAATAATCATGTATTTAAAACGGGCGAAGCCGTGGGCGAGCCGCTAGTTGTTGAATATTAGTAAATTACAGATGAAATACTAGTGCTAAATCACTCCGTAATTCCTAAACTAAATGAGTAGCGGAACTTAACGCTGCATTCAACCTAAACACACACTTCCACAACCATTAATTTAAATATAATACTACTAACTTGAAATGTTGAACTTGAGGCCGGTCGTGGCGCAGCGGCACGAGGTGTGACTGCAAAACCGACCGGTAGTGGGTTCGATCCCCACTCGAGGAGATGAAATATTCACTTAAATTTATATTTCCATTTCTTCGCTCTGGTGTCGAGGTTAAGCGCGGCGTTGAGTTCTGCCACTTAACACGTAATGCCTCCAGAATTCGGCAGAAAGTGGGGAAAGGAGTGTCTTAACAGTAGGTTCCCTCTGTCTACCCTGCTGTGTGCGGGATACAGCGTGAAGCTAATAACTTGAAATGTCTACTAAAATTCTAAACTATAGATACTCTACCATTGTCGTAAACAGCGCAAAACGAATTCCGAGGTAAACCTTCACACGCGACGTTCTTTTCTTTGTCGAAAGAAATCAGTGTCAGTTCTCCTGTAACAGCCCAACCTGTTGTCTGAAACATGAAATAAATATTATATTCTTTTTCCATTTTTCCATTTGTATATGGAGTCGATTGGAGATTTTTTAATAATTCCCCTAAGATAGAAGAATCTCATTCCGGGAACTGAATCATTTCCACTTCCTCGGTCTCGTAACAAGATAACATGATAGCGTTGAGTTCCGCCACTCTTTACGCAATATCACCACGGTGTGTGAGTAATGGATCTTTATACTACTTACCCTTCCATATACGGAATACAGTGAAGTTATGAAACCAATGTCTGACTGACCAATGTATGAACTGACAGTCATACTCGCTCCCTAACAAGTCCATATCATGTTTGTAGGGGCATGTACTATAAATCCATTATATCTATAAATTACTTATAAGGAGTCCGTTTCTTCGGAACAAATAACGGAACCCTAGCAAATTGTATGAAAAATACAAAAATATCAACACACGTATTTGATAGGATTTCAAATATGATCTAGACTTACATAAGCTTCTTTGAAATCGCCTTCACTGAAGCCCACCTGGACTTCCGTTGCCGTCTCCGTTACTAGTATTGCTATATCGTTGTCCGCCTTCATTGTGAAATTTTCATTTATTATAATCTCTTTTATCTGTAAATTGTTAATAAATAAATAATGTAATAAATAAATTTATTCAAAATCTTTGATTATCGAGAATAAATGTTTAAATAAATAAATATGTTTGCTTCTTTTTTCGGTTTTACGCTGCAATCCAGGGCATCCAGGGTATGTTATGCACGATGAGGAAACCTGGTTAAGGATAGGGAATGGAGTGTCCATTCCCATGTGGGTGTGTACCCAATTTTCGAGATATTGAGTGTTGATTGGCGAAACACAACGCCGCGCATCGTTTTCATTCCCTCAAACGAGACGCGACCCCACAACCGTTGATAACAGACGTTGCGCAATATAAGAATAGATTTTTTATTACATTTCGACATTTTCGATAAAGAAAGATTTTCTTTATTGAAACTAACTGTTTTATTAAAGTAATTTCGTTTGTTCTCAATTGGGAAGATATGTCCAATAAGAAAAAGACAAATGCGAATAAACAAAGTGAAAAGCAATCAAGTGATAGAAATAAATCGTATTTGTGCTTTATAAAAAACTAGTATACTTTTCCAGAATAGGAGTTAAAAAAAATTCATTAACGTTTATTTGTGAAGAACACTGTATTCCGTATAAGCTAAGGACATAGTGTCAAGGCACTCTGTACCCCACTTTCCCTTATTGATTGGCACCCAGCATCATTTAAAATTTTAATCCGTCATGACAGATCCAAATGTCCTAAAGTTATAAATATAAGTCTTGTACAATATAATGGGCGAATGTCTATATTGTATACATAGATATATCGATAAATATATACTCGTATTATACATATACAAGTACAGCGTGAAGCCAAAAAAATAAAGCTGTTCTGGAATGGCGACCCCATATCCATATCCATATTTTCCATATCCGGTGACCATCTCTGAGCAATTACCTGTAGTCATTCAGAGATGGATCCCGGCTAATGTGTCACAGTTAAATATTTTTACATTCTCTAAGGGAATCCTAAGGACCGAGTTCTTTGAACCCGAAAATAATAAAAGAAAAACATAATAATAATATTTAAAATAATACCTTTACAGCCATTTCGTTTTCATTAATCGTTCTTAACGACGTCTTGCCTAATAACACGAGCAAATTCTTCGCCTGTGCCCATGTTCCGTAGTACTGAAGACAACGTGCGGCTAAAATAGTTGAAAAAAAAAAAAAAAAAATTAAATTAGCTTCACGCTGTATCCCGCACACAGCAGGGTAGGCAGAGGGAACCTAGTGTTAAGACACTCCGTTCCCCACTTTCTGCCGAAATCTGGAGGCATTGCGTGTTGAGTGGCAGAACTCAACGCCGCGTTTAACCTCGACACCAGAGCGAAGAAATGGAAATATAAATTTAAGTAAATATTTCATCTCCTCGAGTGGGAATCGAACCCAGAACCAGTCGGTTTTGCAGTCACACCTCGTGCCGCTGCGCCACGACCGGCCTCAAAATAGTTGAAACTTTTATAGAGTTAGAGTTTAAGTTAAACGTTTATAGAATAATAAACAAAATTATTATTTTTTTTAATTATTATTAATTAGAAATTTTACACCATAGTGGCGTATTCGGGAGGTTTTCAATTGTACAATAGTCTTGGATTTAATTCCCACGCAATATAATGGTATACGTGTTTTCATATTTCTAAGGGAGAAAATGCTCAACCATAAGGCTTTATTTTGGGAGTATGTAAGATTACAGCTAGATTTCAATATAGTAGCTTCAATGTATCTACGAGTACCTGAAAGGGATGCAAATAGAAAATGCAATATACATGGTGGAAATGTCAGCGCTCCTTTGACGGGAAAAGCATATAGAGTAAAATATTTTAAACACATACCTAAAGAAATTAATCAAAATACTTATCCATACTTGTATTTCGTGTGACGCAGTTACGCATAGATACCAATAACGTAAACACATGCTATTAAAAAAATAATACGGTTAAGGTAATAAGGTTAAGCAACTTTAAACTTTTCCGCCTATACCTTCGACTCGATTTCGAAATGAGGCGTATGCGGCGGTTTCCCTTTGGTAGGTTTATGTGTGCGTGCGTCGTTTTTGACAAATGGCGTTTTATATTACAACAATAATTTTATTATTTATTTTGTTTAAAAAAAAAACACTTTCATTTTTGGGAAAAAAAATAATTCTATTAGGCTTTTATAGAATAGTTAAAACTGTGGTTTCATTGAAAGTGGGGCTGACACTTCCACCTTGTATATAAAAATTTAGGAAATAATCACATTTTAGAAACATATATAAAGAAATTTAAAAAAAAATGCTTTTATAAAATACTTTCATTTCCTCTCTCTGGTATCTATGTCT
The DNA here is from genome assembly GCA_021202915.1 of Heliconius himera. NCBI lineage: Eukaryota > Metazoa > Arthropoda > Insecta > Lepidoptera > Nymphalidae > Heliconius > Heliconius himera. The sequence continues at coordinate 843,622 of JAJHJA010000279.1, forward strand.
CTCTTCGAGGCAAAGCGCGGCGTTAAATTACGTCACTCAATAAGCAATATCTCAATAATTAGACGGAAAGTGTGGAACGAAGTGACCTAATGGAGAACGAAGTGTCAAAAAATATTTTTATTTCCATAAAAATATTTAATTTAAGAGACCGTCGTGGAACAGCGGTATAGCATCTGACTTTAATTACGCCAAATGTGAATTCGATTCCCAGTCAGGGAAATGAAATATTTAGTATTTTCATAAAATAAGGCGGAGAGTGGGGATCAATTAACTTATCACGAGATCTCTTTGCCTACGTTTAAAAAATACGGAATTCAGCGCAAAATTGCACACATTTAAGCCTTATTACTAAAAAAAGCTTTATATATATTCAATTTTATTTAAAAAAACATACTACAATCACAATTTTACAATAAAGAATAGACAATTATTCGGGTCGCGGCGCCTTTTCAAGTTTAAATTATATGACGCCATTATCATAATCACCCGTTTTCGTTTTTCGTACAAAATATTTTCATCTGTTCCACGCCACGGGCCCATGTATCATTTCCGTGCTATAAACCAAATTATGTCTAAAGCATTGAACAAGATTTAATCAAATTAGATGTTCTTTTTTAAGGAAGTCTCTTTTTTTCTTCCTGGTATAGTGATATAAGCTTAGAGAATTATATGGTACGTCACTATGTTTACAGTGACCTATGTCCGACCACGTCTTATAGCTATACAAAAAAATATATAATTCAAACCCGTCCAGTATTTACAAAGACAAACACACACTTATTATTAAAATATCCTTAGTATTCCCACATATCAGGGTAGGTAGTGATCCTAGTGTGTAGACAGCCTGTTCCTAACTTTCCCCCTGAAATTGAGACTGTGACTGCCACACTTTTTATTTATCCGAAACCGGAAAATGAAAATCTGGACACCATGTCGAGCAAAAAATGGACTATCCATCCCAAAAATATTTTTTCAATTTCTAAAATCAGCGTGGTCAACCAAACATATCCTTCAGCTTTATAATATTAGTATGCATATTTATAACATAATATACAAACAGACAATTCCACTTCGATATATTAGTATTTTCCAAAATGGAGGCGCATCTCAATTTCACAGAGTGACGTTTTAATTTTTTAAAAGCGTCACAGCGTAAGTTATTGTTCGTAGTCAGCTCAGACCGCTCAGTCAAATTGGAAGCAAGGTTTTTATTTGACATGCCGATGTTTTTACTTCAAATTTTTATTTTTTTTAGCTTCACAATATATCCCGCATATAAGTAGACATCAATCACGATGTCCATCGCCGGATGTGGACTATGGATGGACCCAGGTAATGGGGCTGATATAAAAGAGCATCATCCGACCGGTTCTTTTATACGGCAACGAATGTTGGCCAGCACTATCTCGGTACAGCTTCACGCCACGGAAATGAAGATGCTGAGGTGGATATGTGGCGTATCACAGTCTGACCGCATACGTAACTAATTTATTCGAGGTAATCTTGGGGTCCGTCACGTAGTGGATAAGTTTCAAGAGCATCGCCTGATATGGTATGGCCACACCGGTACCAATCTTGGTACCAAACTGAGGAAATGAAAATAATTTATACACCCGAGTGGTAATCGAACTCACAACCACCACATTTACAGTCACACTGCGCTACCATATATTTGCTCCACAATATATTTTTAATATATTTTGCAGATTAAGATGTCACACTTTGTGCCTCTGCGCCACGACTGGCCTAATAAGTCTTTTTTTTTTTGTTTTTTTTTATATATTGTGGAGCGAATCTCAAGATTTTAACAATGGAGAAAAAAAGCGAAACTACCATTTTTAGGTAACTATGACCGCGCCGTTACATCGAAAATATTAACAAGACAATAAATAGTAATTCCTTAGATTAAATTGACCGACGAAACATATTCTTTAGCGTTATGATATTAGTATAGAAGTAAAGATGAAGCGTATACCTAAAATTAATAAGATGTTACCTGTTACAATAATCCTTTTAGATACTACAGCGCCGTCGCAGTAGTAGTCGAACTGATCGCTTGTGTCGTTCTTAATAAAAATAGCTGCTACCCACGGGAAAAGAACCTGTGATACATTTCTAGTTTCTGACCAATTTTCTTCAATCTGAAATGTTTAAAGTATATGTTTTATAAATTATAATTTATATGTTGAAAATAAAAGCTTTTTTAAAAACTTCACGCTGTATTTCGAATACAGCAGAATTAGCAGAAGAAGCTTTGAGTCCTTGTGTGTTGCTACTTGAGCTTTGTCCTGGGGCCATAGCGAGGAAAAGAAAATAGTTCGTATTACCTGAGATACGTCATGACTTCCTCAAAGTGTACATATAATGTTCGTTAACCTAAACATTTAAATAAAATAGAACAGTCTGTCTATGTGAAGTGCATAGCATCATATATCTATAACATATTTTTTTAGCATGGCTATCTAACTATATTAAAATGATTAATATTTTTTTCCTTAATATACTTAAATAATATTAAATAAATATTCGTATAGTTATAAGAGCCTAAAGTCGAATGGTTTACTAATAACCTCTGAAGAGTTCCACTATTCAAGTCCTGGTCCCATCATCTCCTCGAGTGGGGATCGAACCCACAACCAGTAGGTTTTACTGTCACATTTCGTGCCGCTGCGCCACGACTGGCCTCCTAAAGAAATTAAAATATTAAATATCTCATTCCCCCGAGTGGGAATCTGTCGTGTTCAGTCACAAAATCTAAAATTCTGTAGAAAATGAAAACAAACACTATACAAAAAGTTTCATACGTTTGAAATGTTCCGTTCAAAGTAAATAACGTTGTTTTATATTCGATATTCACCGTTTTTTTGCAGACTCCATGAACACAATGTTGCAATTGACATAAATATCTCAATAACACGTTAGTTCAAGAAGCAAATCTAAGTAAAAAATATATATTGTATAATAAAATTATTTAAGCTAAGTCTGTCATAAAATTAATTACAACATTAATTTCAATTTAAACATAGAGTAAAAAGCATAACGTTTCCCTAATGTAAAATTCGTTGGCATAAACGTCAATAACTCAAGCGCGGTATTAAAAATTAAAAATTCAAATGCCGCCGCCATTTTGGATTGCTGCTTATGGCGGGAAATTTCGTATGAGGCTTTATTTTAATACTAATGGCAGCTGTAAAAAACAGAAGGCATTTTATTTAAACTTTGCCTCGTGATCGTTCTTCGTGTGATATATATTGTTGAGATTGTTTTTCAACCCCCCAACGCAAACAGAGGGGTGTTATAAGTTTGACGTGTCTGTGAGTATGTGTATCTAAATGTTTATTTGTAACATACTAGCTCCTAAACGGATGAACCTATTTTTATCATTTTCTTTTTGTTTGATTAAGATAAGAGAGTGTTATCTTAGCTATTATATAAGAAAGTATTTTGAACTGTCAAAAGATTATTATCAGTGCTGTTTTAATTGTTTGTTTACTTTTTAGAGTTTTTGTGTCGGGGATTTAATAAACTAAAATTTTAAAAAATTTGCAACACATACGCCTTATATAAAGTGGATAGAAACGTATATTATCTAAATTCTTTACTTTAAATAGTAAGTGACATAAAAGATTTAAAAGAAAGACCTAATTTTAACATGGAATTAATTAGAATTTAATAAGCAATGCGGCCCCATTTTGAAAATATTTAAAATATAATTTCTAATTAAGATATTCTTATGTTTCTTATAATATAAAAAAAATAATAAATTCGTAACGGCACACTATGCGTAAAAGAATTCATCGCCGCGCTTTGCAATTGAGCGTCTGCTCTAAATTAAAATAAATCATCAGCATCACGCTGTATCCCGCACTCATCAGTGAAGGCAGAGGGAACCTAGTGTTAAGACACTCCGATCCCTACTTTCCGTCGAATTCTGAGGATATTGCGTGTTGAGTGGCGGAACTCAACGCCGCGTTTTGCCTCAGCACCAGAGCGAAGAAATGAAAGTATAAATGTAAATAAATATTTCATTTCCTCGAGTGGAGATCGAACCCACAACCAGTCCATTTTACAGTCACACTTTGTGCCCCTGCACCACGACTGGCCTCAACAAAAATAAATAAACTGCAAATTATTATCATTCTACAATAGTTTTTTTGCATGTATAAATAAATAATGCTCCAAATTTTAATAAAAAAGTGTAAATAAATTATAATACATTTAAAAAAATATGTCTGTGTTAATGTAAATAACTGGAATATACTACTTAATTTAAAATAACAAATGGCTATCACTGGAAGCTTGTGCGTGTTTTTGGTAAAATATTTCAATACACATATTTCAACAGCTTTAATTTTGATACATTTGGGCATTTTGGTGGAAAGAACCGACATCCTAAATACTTTGGATAATTCAGTGTCACCATACAGAATGTTAAGTTTTATATATACTTATATAATAACCATCCTCTATTTTATAGTATAGTATCCCTCTCGGGAGAATGAATTATTTTTATTTCATCACTCTGATATCAAGCGAAACGGTGAAAAGCAAAATCCAACGGTGCGGTATTAGACAATTCATGGCGTTGAGACCTGCACTCAATACGCAATGTCTCAAAAATTGGCGAAAAGTGGGACCTTGCTGTATGTATACAGCGTGAAGACAAGAAACCTATTGTTAAAAATCGGAAGCGGGTAACGTTTTTAAAGAAACACGTTAAAAACACACATCGTCTATATGATTCTAAACTATTTTGAAAGAGATACTATGTAATTGCAATAAGTGATATGTATCACCTACTAACAATACTTCACACTAGTTTCCTTCCAATAGGGGCCGTCACTTACAAGCGAGTGCCCCCGATTGACACAATTCCACTGCTTTTATAGTTATTTTCCACCTAAATCTACCCTCTTTTACACTAAATCTACCCTCTTTTACACGAGTACGCTAACACGGCCATCCTGCATGGTGCCCGCCCCGGGCACCCCACGAGTCGGGATAAATCACTGTGACAATAAACAGCAGTTAGTCGTGCGCCTAAATTATACTGTATCATAAAACAGTCCCATAATGGAATTTTGCTCATTTTATCATTCTTTAGCTTGACAACATGACCCAACTTAAAAGGAATATGCCGCACTTAGGAAACCCTAAAGGGACTATGCCACACTTAGGAAACCTTAGAAAACCCTAAAGGGACTATGCCACACTTAGGAAACCTTTGGAAACCCTAAAGGGACTATGCCACACTTAGGAAACCTTTGGAAACCCTAAAGGGACTATGCCACACTTAGGAATCCTTTGGAAACCCTAAAGGGACTATGCCACACTTAGGAAACCTTTGGAAACCCTAAAGGGACTATGCCACACTTAGGAAACCAGACTCATAGCTCAACACAACTTGCACTTAAAGAGCATTTACTCACTTAAGCGTACCAAGTTGTTAAAGTCGTCTCCCTCTTAAAGAGTATTTTTCTCACTTAAGAGTACCAAGATCAACTTTGAGCCCACATGTCAACATTATAAAAATTGTAAAGTGTGGCTAACTTACTCTCAAAGCATTATGCACAGACCTGTATTTTCGCTCGGTCTAACCTGACACTTGCTTATTATTCATCCTTGATTCGATCCATTTCTCGAGTCTTTATGACACCACAATAAAATCACTAAAACAATAAAATTATTAGTAAAGTAGTCCTTCTATTTTTCGATAATAATTTCAAACAGCAAAGATCTTATAATAAGAAATAGCTTTTAATTTTTAGAATACCAAACTTTCAATCCAAAATACCAATGGGGCAAAGATACACATAAAGATATGAAAACTTCATGCGTATCCCACTTCTGATGTTAAAAATCGGAAGCGGGTAACGTTTTTAAAGAAACACGTTAAAAACACACATCGTCTATATGATTCTAAACTATTTTGAAAGAGATACTATGTAATTGCAATAAGTGATATGTATCACCTACTAACAATACTTCACACTAGTTTCCTTCCAATAGGGGCCGTCACTTACAAGCGAGTGCCCCCGATTGACACAATTCCACTGCTTTTATAGTTATTTTCCACCTAAATCTACCCTCTTTTACACTAAATCTACCCTCTTTTACACGAGTACGCTAACACTATACACAGGTGGAAGCGTCTGCGCTTCTTTTACGGGAACAGCATATAGGGTAAAATATTTCAAACCCATACCTAAAAAAATAATCAAGATACCTCAACAGCTTAGACGTAGGATTTTTTTTTTAATTTCACGGTGTTTATCCATACTGTATTTTGTGTGACGCAATTGCGAACAAATACCAATAACGTAAACACCTACTACTACAAAAATACTACTACACGTTGCCGATCTGCCACTTTTCTTTCTCAAGAAACATACTAGAACGAGAAAGGGATATCTTTCGTTCTATTTTACGTAATTCGTAGGTAATTTTGGGAAAAAAAATCTTTTGTTTTAATTGTATTAGGCTTTTATAGAGTAATTAAAACTGTGGTTTCATTTAAAGTGGTGGTGACAAAAGCACTCTGTGTATCTATTTTATAACATTATAAAGTTAATACATAAATATACATATGTGTAATTAACAATCACCGGTCGTAGCGCAGAAGCACTTACTGTGACTGTAAAAGCAACTGGTTGTGAGTTTGATCCCCACTCGAGGAAATGAAATATCTATTTAAATTTATATTTCCATTTCTTCGCTCTGGTGTCGACGCAAAGCACGGCGTTAAATTCCGCCACTCAGCACACAATGCCTCAAGAATTCGGCGGAAAGTGAACGGAGTGTCTTAACACTAGGTTCTCTCTGCCTACCCTGCTGTGTGCGGGATACAACGTGAAGCTAATTTGATTTGTAAATAATAATAACGAGGTAATATAAAACGGCTATCCGACCAAATAGCCGCCCCTAATTAGCCGACCTTGAAAACTCGCAGCTAAAGTATTTTTGTATTCGATTCTACGAAGCTATAATTGGATATGACAAAATATAAAGAAAAATCTGTAATGTATACTTTTTATTTTAATTAAGCATAGAAATATAATATTAGATACTTTAATATTTTTATCTGTAGATTTGTGACTGTAAGCGCAACTGTTTTACAGTCAATTTCCACTAGAGGAAGAGAATTATTTTCACTTCCTCGTTCTGGTAAGAAAACAAAGCGCGACATTGAGTTCCGGCACTCAACACGCAAATCCAGTGGAAGCAGATCCGGTGGAACGGAATAGGGAGCGAAAGTGTCTTAATGAGAAGCGGAGTGTCTTAACACTAGGTTCTCAAGTTTCCTCTGCATACCCTGTTAGGTGGGGGATACTGCGCGAAATCAATACTAGTAATGTAATAAAATAAAGCGGAAGAGTTTGTATGTTTGTTTATCCAAGAATACTGGTCGGATTTACTTATTTTTGGTTTTGTATGAAACCTACCTTCCTTAGGAATGCTACAGCACTAGTAAAGTTATATAGCCTATAAGACTATATAACTTTACGGTTTATTTTTTAGTTAAGGCTAGTTAGCCTTTTTAGTTACCACAAACCACGAAATAAGAAAAATTAGAAACGCCATCGTATTACTTTAACCACGTTACACACATATATGTAAGTCCATTGTATTAAAAACATTCAATTTGATTACTTTCAACAAAAAGTCTGCGACACCGTATATCTATCTTTTATAAATAAATCATAATAAGGCATTTTGTAAAAAAAAATAATTGAAAATTGTAATGTTATAATTCGAGGCCGGTCGTGGCGCAGCGGCACGAGGTGTGACTGCAAAACCGACTGTGGGTTCGATCCCCACTCGAGGAGATGAAATTACTTAAATTTATATTTCCATTTCTTCGCTCTGGTGTCGAGGTTAAACGCGGCGTTGAGTTCTGCCACTCGACACGCAATGCCTCCAGAATCCGGCAGAAAGTGGGGAACGGAGTGTCTTAACACTAGGTTCCCTCAGTCTACCCTTCTGTGTGCGGGATATAGCGTGAAGCTAATTTAATTTTTTAATAATTCATCGTTTTTTATTTGACACGGATATTAAAATTCAACGCTCGCGTTTAGGATCCTAGGATCGTATCCCATGGGGCCCTTTTCGCTTAAGACATCCTCTCAAGTAGCCACGTAGTGCTTGCACTTTCTAAGAATTATCAATGTATATAATATGTATAAATTATATAACCAATATGTTTTCAACAATTTCTCGAAAATTAGGTGAAAAGTGAAAAACGGAGTGTCTTAACACTAGGTTCCTTGTGCCTACCCGTGTTGATAGGAGTGGAAAATAAAAAATATATATAAAACAAATAAAAACAAGTCAATTGAAGTAATTGAAATTATAAGCACAACAATCTTATGTTAATTAAACAACTGAATATGCGATACGTTGTTACTAGACCTTGAGTATAGGCGAATAGCCTATTAATTAAAGAAAGAGTTTACATGTATGTTTATACATACATATATATTTATATAATTAAAAAAAAAGGTATATATATATATAGATATATATATATATATATATATATATATATATATATATATATATATATATATATATATATATATATATATATCCATACCTATATTATAAATTCGAAAGTAACTCTGTCTGTCTGTCTGTCTTTTACGCAATCAGGGCCAAATCGCTAATTCGATTATGATAAAATACTCATATAGAGATACTTGAGGCTCTTCGGATGAACAAAGTTTATTTTTTTTTCTCATATTTGTAATATTGTCGATATATACTAATATATTAAAATACTTTTTAGTTTGACAGGCAATTTATTCTGCCATCTTAATAACAACCGACCGA